>MJUU01041585.1:0-12419 GCA_002080025.1 Modiolus philippinarum
ATTTTTAAGAATCCACATCTGATTCACTCCGCTCGTGGAATAGGCTTTATCGCGGTAGCTTTTTAGACCATCTCTAACTGCAGTCAGTAAAGTGGCAAGGGGTTTGGATAGGGGTTTAGTGGTGCATCTGGCAGATCCTGCAATGAATCTCTGTTTGTAGGGATTCTTTTGAAGCTTAGGCACCCAGTAAATATAAGGGAGATAACTGTTATTCTCATCAACTTTGATACCGAATGATGCTAACACAGAAGTGTGATTTGTGATTATCTCGTCCCTTGATAATGTAGTTGGGGAATTAGTAGGATTGCGAAATGAAGTGTCAATACCCATCTCCTTAACAAGACAGTCTAAATAGTGTTTCTTGCATACAAACACAATATTGTTAGAAGCTTTGTCTGCAGGTACTATGACGTATTTTTCCTGGAGGTTTGTCAATGTTTTAGCAACAAGAGGGTCATCAAATATGCTGGACGTTCTAGTTTTCATAGATTTTTTCAAGCGCCGGATACGATTCATGATAGAATTAACCTACTTTAGATTTTTTTAAATATGTGTCAGTGTTTTATATTTCTACAACATTATTTTTGATTTAAGGTGGATCGGTGGTATTCTGCCATTTTGTTTCTATGTTTCATGCTTTGATAGGTATTTTTCATCAAAGAAATATACAAATATTTTAAAATTTGGACAAATCTTTGAAATATTTCGCTGAAAATCAAATAATGGGCCCATGTCTCTAATTCTAGCATTCATTTCGGACGAAAAATTCAGAATAGTGTTTATACTGTAAAATTGTTTGAAATGGACATTTAACATGGGAGGCAAGGCAATTTAAAAAAAATATTTTACAAAAAAATCACTACGAAAATTTTGATTTTGTGAAATAATTACATAGTAAGGTCCGTGACCCCCATTTTTCTTTTTTGCTTTAGAAAGTTCATTAAAGGGGCTCGCAAAATTTAAAATATATCCAAATTCTCATGGATGTAACTTGAATAATTTGAAAAAAAAATTTTCCTTAACATTTCAACTAAAAATTCCCTATTTTTGGCGCAAGATTGTAATCTTACATGGCCCGTGATCCTCAAATTTTTATTTCATTTTTTTTGGAAGTGCAATTTTTAAAGTTTAATTCTGCAAATTATTGAAAAATTCTGATGGATTTTGCTTCTACCCCCGAACCAACTTAAGATACAAAAAGTGGCAAACAACAAGAATTCTGTTTCAAAATGGTTTCAGTACCTACAGAGAAGTCAGTAAAAATAATTTTGATAGATTGTAGATTGTAGTTTGAAAGAAATCCCAAAATACCCTTTAATTTGTGTGTTAAAAAATCAGAGAAACCCTATCTTGTCATTTTTTGAATGTCCAAAGAATTCTGGTACAATTTTTTTGACACCAATTGTTTTCCCCTTTATAATATCAATTCTAAAGCACAGATTTTCTCACTTTTGCATTTCTACATACTAGTATTAAGTACATCAGCGTTATATCTACTCGATATGTTTGAATTTATTCTTTATATTTATCTATAAATGTGGACCTTACTGCAATCCATAGAGGATAAATGCGTAGTTCCTCTGCAAGTGTTATATTTTTTGTGAATTTTATGTATAACTTTAGCCGTATCATTTTACATGGTATTGCACATCGTGCATTTTCAATTTTATCTTCAACTGACATAAGAATAAAGGGTGTTTTGGTTGTTAGCAGATATGTATTGTTTAGGTTTTGGTAAACACAAAGTGTAATAAGATCGACAACAACTAATAGCTTACTACGATATAACAGACTTCTTTAACACGAAATCGTATAGTAAGAAGTGTTTGTCTTAATACACCAGTGAGGTCACCAGTCAGAGGCTACAGTGCATTTTTTTGGTAAGGTCACATCCAGTTTATTAGTAGGTTCTCCTTTCCTACCAACCCTCCAATATCCGCTAGCCTATTTTTTTTTACTTTTAAAAATTACGATTTCAGTTTAACTTTCATTAGGATCACGGAAAAAAAATCATCTCCGAAAACAAAAAGATGTTTTACACAAATATAACAATTTCCGGTAAAATTGCCGATAAATAGGAACGAGAACGCAATTATTTTCTTCTATTTGTCTTTGCAAAATAAAAAAAATAATCCTTAACACATTTGGCTTATTTATAGAACAGCCTTAGTGGAAAAAAATATACAAAAACCAGTAACTTCCATCTTTCCAATTTCATTTAAATTTCCTAGACATTGTTAAGATTTATGAATTCCGAAAATAGCAAATGTTACCTTTTTGTACTTGACCTAATCACTAATTGCGCATTGACTTGAAGTTTATGTATTCTATTATGTATTTTACAAAAGGATATGGAGTAAATGAACATGAGACCATAACACATATGTTAACTCCAACTGCAATTAATTTTAATGAGCTGAAATTAATTCCTCGTCAGCAGCACAAGGACCTATTTTAATGAGCATATCCTTGATCTATCTCACATCCAATTTTTTACAACAAGTTATATATTTCATAAATTGTTAAATACTTTTAAGAAGTGGACATATCTAAGTATGACATCACTGGGAAACAGCTAATTATACAGGGGGCATTTCTCATCCTCGATTTTATTGAAATGCTCTTACAAAATGCCAGAAACTGATAACAAATCCAGAGAAACTTGGACGTAATTTTTATTCTTTACGTAATAGTGGCTATCGACGGGATATTCTACACGAATCCGTTAAATTGGCTTTGGATTCCACTGCTCTGAAGATTTTACACATATACTGGCCTCTAATTGAGACTGCCGATGTCTATTGAAATACTTGACGTCTCTTTACCAAACCCTTTGTCATATTCTTTTATTTGTCAAGATAGCGATCATGGAGTTATTAGTTTACCGGTATTGGGTTTTATTCGTATGATTATCATACTATTAATAGAGAACGGGATAGAAAAAGGGAAGGTTTTGATACCCATAACCCGGTTTAACCCTACCGCTAGCTCTTCCCAGTGCCGGTACCAAGTCCGGCTTTCCCGAGTTCATTTCGTTATTTATGTTTGTCTCTAGCCTGTTATGTTTTTTCTTGTACAGTTCCCTTGTGGGTTGTGGCTTGTAACTGTAATTTTCGGCCATTGGAGGTGTTTACTGTTATCTTGACTTTATAAGAATAAACCTTTAAAGTAAGTGAGAACCGAACCGTCAGTCTAAATTGGACAATCCAAGGACAATGGCAACGTCGGATAAACAAAGAAACAAAGACATAACATGAGCACTGCACAGAAAAGAAAATGAAGACACATATATATACAAAAATGAACAACACGGACCCAATAAAAACCATCGGTGAGATCAGGTGCACCGATAGAGTAAGCATCTCCTGCTTCTTATAAGACACCCACCGTGTTGTACATGTCAACTCCGGTAGTGAAGTCAAATCCGGTAGAGGAAAAACAAACTTTAGTGGCAAAGAGAAAAATCTGTTGTCATCTTGGAAACATATATCCCATAGCGGTCAACAAGATCGTGAAGTCGACCGTAAAACTTCTGTAGTGATGACCTTAAGTTATGGGCAACATACCCTTGCTTAAGTTGCCTATTTGTAAGCAACCGAGCTCTATCAAGGTAGTCACTGTATCGACCACAGGCCCTTTAAATCATGCATACCAAAATCTCGCAGTAATTATCTGTCTTTATTTCCCTATAGTATTCTGATAATATGATTTAAGATTTATCAATTGAAATATTCCTTAAAACTGAGAAACATGAATGTACAATAATAAAACATTGTTACTCGCTTCTTGATACAATTGTAAAGAAGATAACAGAGAGACCCAAATATATTCATTACATGAATCAAGCTTACATGGTTTTTGTTTTGAAAATTAAATAGAACTTTTTGCAATGAATTGTCCACTGTGTCCAATCGGGTACGGCAACGGTTGTTTGGTAACTACTTTCTGTTTTTAAGAAATTATACATATTCATAAAAATGTTCTGCATTCATATTTAACGCATATTTATGTTCATGTTGACAAAAATAAGAAAATAATTTCATTTATTTGCTTGGAAACAATGTAATTACAGAGAAATCAATAATGTTTGGTACAATGTGATCAGTAAGCAAGTACCAAACACGTACACTTTCACTTTTAGATTTAGGTTATTCCTATGTTTCAGAATATAAGAATGATCTAATTTTACTCCATATTCGATCTTCAATTAACCATTGATCAAAATATTTGGTTAAGGCGTTTTTGAAATCTATGTGAAAACCAAACAATCGTTGCCGTACTCGATTGGACACAGTGGTGTCAGGCTGTAAAAAAATAACATAAACATCATTAACAGCAAAGAAGACTCGAAAAATCAATCATGATTAAAAGAGTTAGAACCACAAAAGAATGTATCCTTTATTGTCGGTTGTAAAACGTGAATAAAATTTGTTAAGATGCATTTTATTTATGGCGTCATCTCCATTAGGAACTGCATTAGCATGTTTCACAGTGTTATTTAGATCATATATTGTTTTAACATTTTTATTAAGTCTTTATTTTGTTGTTAAGACAGGGAATTACTGACATAAGATATTAGGATCAATGTAAATTATATAAAAACAATTCCGCATCAGCATCCGTATCACAAGTAAAGATAGACACGTGTATGATGCAACTAATATGGCCATCTACTGTTACTTCTGTATTTGTTACATATTTATGAATCTTAAGCAAGCTGCAGCGTATTTCATCCAAAGAATTTGACGAAAGCGTATACATTCTAATTGCTCAATCTTACCATATATTTATAGGAGTTTTGTGGCATGTACATTTACGCCATATCCATTTATATGTTTATTGTCATGCAATTTTCCAATTATAATAAAGTATATCGAACATGTTATTGCACATGTACCGTGATAACAGCTTTTACAATGACAAATTGAACTACTGCTAAACGTACTTATTGGTAATATTTATTAATTTCCTTTGATCTACATATACTGATAATGTCAGTACATTATAAGGTAACTCTTAAGACATCACGTGCGCGTTGCTATACTTTATTTTCATACGCGTCGTACGTTGCATGAAGAATGTATATAAATAATTGCAATTAACAATATATACTACTCACAAAAGCAATGGTACATAGATTTTATCAAAATCTGACAGAAAAATATAACTAATAGATAAAATGTATCTCCCTCCTGCAAAGCTCTGTCCTTAGATTAATTTGGCTTTCCTATTTAGATCCTATTGGTAATTAGTAACATATATTTCGGTTTATGGATTGCCAAATGTTTTCATTTGATCTGCATTGAAGAGACATAAGCTGTCGAAATGCGCATATGTAAGAATTAACATTATGCCCAAAAACTTCCTAAGCCATACACGGTCAAGGTCATTATCTGGGATATCTGTTAGAAAATGTAAATAGTGAGTATGTCCAGTTTTTCTTTTTACAAATCGTCGTATTTTTGAACCGACTGAATTGAAAATTTGTTTTATGACGCCTTTGAATTATTCAGACCTATTTCCGTTTTGCACGATCTTGACCTTGCGACGTCTCACGAGATCTGCTACCCAGTAATTTATCATTTGATGAGCATGTTTGCTTGAGATAAATCATAAGTCTTTACAATGAATTGTAACTGCAGAAATCAACATCGACGGTGTGACCACGAGGAGTCATTTTTCACGTTGATTTTGGATTGAACGGGTGATGTAATGCGAGGTTGTTTTGCTCTTTTTAAGATATTACTTTTTAATTGTAGAAATGTCCCAATTATTGACATCAAACAATTCAGATTATCTAGCAGGTAATGGTGAACTCAATTATTCTGGCGAAAAACTTTCATTTGAAACTGGGATAAACAAATGCGTTTTGGTGTTCAATAATAATAAAAAAAAACAACTAAAAATTGCGAAATACAAAAATACGTAGTTACAAAGCTAACTGTATATCGTTTCTTTTGTTAACAATGCTCAAATATAATTTCAGCTTAACTTAATTGATTATACGGTTCTGAATTACCGATTAAAGAAATATAGGACATTTTATTTTTTATAGGGACTTTTATCGGGACGTTACGTATCAAGCTTCTCCTAAAGAGTTCATTTGATTATGGCAATGAAAAAGTCAATTACTACGGAAGGGTAAGCTAAAATAAGTATTTAATACCAACGTTCTACCACCAAGTTTTCCATATCTCGTATTACATATAATATCCCGTTTCTTCAAATTACTAAGTTTGAGATTGAATAACAATATCTGTCGACAGTGGAGCCTAATATGTCTTTCTTTCTGGAGAACATAATCAAGCAATTTTATTTTGACCACTCTTTTTTCTACGGATTTCTAATTTTTGCCGCTGAGGAATAAGATGCACAATTGGTCCAACATCGAAAATCCCTTTCAGTTAGTAAAATTTATACCTGTGCAGAACTGCATATCATTTTATTTTATTCTAGTTATCTACTTTTTAAATTCTGCATCTTGGTAGATTAATAGTTAATGGTTTTTCTGTTGGTTAACATTTGCAACATGTTTTTGTCTGAAAATACGTAAAATAAATATTCAGTAAAACATAATGTCTCTGGTTTTTGTACAATTATTCTTTTCTCTGTCGCAGATATATACAAATTTACTTCGTTGGTAAAAAATAATAATAACCTCATTATACGGCATTTGTCATGTATAAGTGAGAAGCATGACATCAGCTTTTACTTGTTGGGCCGAAATTCTATAAAAATTTCCTATCTTAAATGTATGTGTTTGGTATATATTCCCATGGCAGTTGCGATAGCAATGCTTACTGTATAAAAAGTCTATCTGCACCTTGTGATTAAGTGAAAGGTTCCAGTATCTCTGTAAAAGCTTAGAATTAATGATCAATGAAGGTGATTATTGTCCAATTCTCACACACAAAAATGGTTTAATTATTTTGAGAATACCAAGTGAGCAGACGACTGTTTTTCATGAAACTGTTCAAAGATGTTTTATGTCTAAAGCGGAAAAAAAATCTTCCTTGCCATGAACAGAGCTCTATGTACTCGTATACTGCAATGGTTCCTCGGATAACTTTCCATTAATTCCTGGTTGGTGTGATGTGGAGTAATTATAGATCTTTGTTATATTATCCATCGAGCTTCTATTGAAATGATTTGAGTATTTTTTCAGATCCTCATCTGGATTTTAGACAGGACGTTTTCACAGTTTTGAGCAAAACTTTCAAAGTACATGTAAATTTATTTCAGAACAACAGCTTAAGTTGTCAGACTGTTTAATTTTTTAACCAGAAGAATTAGCCCTTTAAACAGCAGGGTGCAACATATTGAAATATAAACAAACGATGAAAAATTAAGTATAATAGTTATCTTATATCTATACATTTACGATGTCAAAATCAAATGTTACACCGAAAAAGGAACGCATCTCTGTCAATAATTTTAGCAAAATATCGCAGTAACTATTATTTTTTTTCTGCATGTGGCTATTTCAACAACTGATATTTAAATCTTCAGTGCAAATCAAATCAAAATATTTGGAAGGCCATAAATCCAAAATAGTAAAATCTGACAGAGCGCAAATAACCAAAAAATCTAAATGGAAAGCAAATATAGCAAAGGACAGCTATGCGAGAGGGACTACTTATTTCTAAAATAGATGCAATCACCTTACAGGTAATTCTGACAAAAGATCAGGAAAATATACCGGTACTTAAAATAGCAAAGTTTTAAACACCGGCGGAAAGGTAAAATCATTTACTTTTTTCGTTGAGGACGGTTGAAAACTATATGGTGACATAGATTTATTTTAGTTGTGCTTTGATCTATAATTTTCTCGATATAACTCCATTGACAGAAAATTGAAACTTATTCTAATTCGGAGTTGTAAATTCCGACGTAAATGATTAACAGAACAGCAATTGTTTGTACCAACCTGGGCCTTTAACCTTTCAATATTTAAGAAATGCTTCATTTCTGTGAATAACTAACATTATTGCTCTAATAATAGGTTTAACACACTTACTTGAGACCTAAAATAGTGGACAGCCAAGACTTTAATGTAAATATCACGTAATAATTGCATGTGTTGGCTATATTGAGCTGTATTTAGCAGTTTCCTGTTTCTTATTTTAAATCTAGGAAAGAAACATAATACCCCAATATTTCTTTGCAGCATGCAATTGTAATTTTCAGCCATTGTAGATGTTTCCTCTGATATCCTTTATTTTTATTATTTCATTTGATTTCCATCTATTTCAATTCAGTTGTAACTGAGCTTCAAAATGAATGAAACATTACAGTTTCGAAACTAGACTAACTTGAATTGCAGAGGCGAAACACGGCTTGTACTTATTTGTTTCTATTCCCTACTATTTGTTATTGAAGTAGTCTGTATTGTAATGAGAATGTTGTTTTGAATAAAGCAAAGCATTGTATTTAAAGCTTCTAGAACAGGGATATGTTAGCCTTTGTTACTTTCTTTCAAAAGCAAAATGGGTCCCTCACCATGGCATTTTATGACGTTTCGATGTCCAAAATGGAAATTGAGAGTTTCATCTGATTTCCAATTTTCATGGATTAGAATTACCGACAGCTTGACTCACGATATGACGGGAGGCGCCTACATAGCAGGACATGCTTTTCGGAGCACATGATGCCTCTCGTAATTTCATGGGAGTTCCTTAGTTTGTCGTGTATTTTTCCTATTTTCGCGTTTTTTGGATACCTCGTTTTGTTTTTCTGCTGTCTAGTTTTCTGCAATATCTTTGGACTCTGAATTATGTATTAAATGCTTCCTTGGTTTCAATGTATCCTTCTGGTGTTGTTAACAGAAGCACAATGTGTAGATCGTTACATCCTAGCAAAAATTTTCTTGAGAAAAAAAGAGTCGATCATTCTATAAAGTTTGAGATAACCTGACTCAATTTTGAAAGGTGGATTGCCATCAAACTATGTAAGTTATTCAGTACAACAGGTTAACAGAAACCTTAACTTAATGTACATGTTCCCAATTAAAACATGATAAATAAAGAGTTTAACATTGTTTATAAATTTGCCCGTCATGGGTCTTTTTCAAATTGCCAATGAAATCTCATTGTCTACTGTTATGAACCGATGATATAAAATTCATCGACAAAATATGTCTAACATGAGTATTTCAACCAACAAAAAAAAAAACGTCTCTAGTGGTTCGCGTGTGAAAAATCGTGTATATACTCTAAAATTTTTACTTAAAACTATGACCCAACTGTATTATCTAAAATACATTGTATCTCAGTAAACTAGTACCACATTTCTGTTCTTATTTAGTTCTCGTGTCGAAATGTATCAAAACGTGCAGCATCAATTGCCGAATTACGATGGAAGGCCTCTGGAATAGGAAAAAATGGGTAAATGCAAGACATCTATGCAACTGTTGTAAGACAGTCTGTTTAAAAATATAGAAGTAAAAAAGGAAAGACATCAGGAAACACCTTGAATGGCCGAAATTACAATCACATTCCACAAAGCACAAGGGAAGTGCACTAAAAAACACTAATAAATAACTAAATACCGAAGTAACTGTGAATTTTGATTCTGCATATGCGCATTTCTTCAGTGCAGATAAAATCTAAATTTTTGGAAGACCATAAAGTCAAAGATGTTAAAAGCTGACAGAGAAACAAATTACCAAATGTGATCTAAATAGAAAGCCAAAATGAGCTAAGGACAGAGCTTTGCATGAGGGAGATACTCCTTAGTTTCAACAAAATTTACAAAATTTAGATATTGTAAGGTTCCAAATAGAATCGGCTTTCGGGTCAGCACCGAAGTACTGACTACTGGGCTGGTGAATACCCTCGGGGACTAACAGTCCACCAGCAGAGGCATCGACCCAGTGGTAACAAATAACTAAATACCGAAGTAACTGTGAATTTTGATTCTGCATATGCGCATTTCGACAACTTATGTCTATAATAAAAGTCTATAATAAAAGTCAAAACATAAACTAAAAAAACAAGAGGAACTCAGATAGCTTGGTACCGGCACTGGCAAAAACTAGCGGTAGGGTCAAACGGTTTGGGCACTAAAACTTCATTTTTCTTTATCCTGTTTGCCTATAGTAATAAACATACAAATAAAACTCAATACAACGAGACTACAACTCAATAAGGAAAGAATAAGACAAAATGTAATTCATAAAAATTGGTCAAGGAGTGCTCGCTGCTAATCTGCCGACCAGCTCTAGGAGTCTAGTCTCCTGGTAAAACGGAAGGAAAATCACTCCAAATCCCCCGAAGGTCTCTGTTAAAAATCATATATTTAATAGACATCGGCTGTACCAATGAACAGCCAGTATACCTTTAAAATCTTTGGTCATTGTATCTCAGATTCATGTAAAATATCCTGTCAATACCCCCTTTGCCTAAAAAATTATGTCCCAGTTTTCTGTTGTTTTTTTTTAAATCAGTTTTTGGCATTTTAACAACATTTCTGTAAAATGATGAGAAATGCCCTTGGTAATAAACTGTTTGTCAGTCGCACAATGTTTACAAATTGTCAGATATTGATATCTTCTATAAAACTTCTTAAATACTTTAAATTTAAATTATGTATATGACCATTTCGACAATACAAGTCTCTTCGGTGCAGAAAAAATCAAATGTGTTTAACAAATCCTTGTTTGGATGTGAATGTACGTTACGTTCATTAAAGTCGTCAAGTGCGAAAAGTACAAGTTGAGATATATATATATATCCCCTAGGATAAAGCTCGAGGAAAGTCGTTGTCAAGAAAAGGGAAATTAGAAATCGCCCCTTATATCATAAATCTAAGTTTTTATTAAATGGCTTTTTTATTGGAACTCGGTGTTTTCACACATTTTGTCTTAAACATTTTGTGACGTACACATTTAGATTTTGCATTTTATGACACGACTACCTCGAATCGATAAGGTATTCCCCTATGCACCATTTGGGATGCCCATGGAAATTGTGTTGCCTGGAAAGAAAGACAGAGATTTTAAGTTAAATTTTTTTAGATGTTCAGCCAGTCAAAGACCTTATTTCTTTTACAGGTACACAAAGTTGTTTGACAAATGCTGATAGGTGTAACTACCCTTTTATTACTATATTTTTAAAACTTTAACAATTATTGTCAAAAGCTATAAGAAATATCAATAATTGCAAAAAATGCTCAGGACGGTAAGTAACAAAATGCATAAGTTACTGTATATTATTTTTCTGAAATGACTATTTCGACAACTTATTTCTCGTAAATGCTGATCAAATCAAAACCTTGGTGACACAAATAAACACGGGGCCTAATCTGCTCGAAAAATGTTTTAGGTGATTCCCGGGATAAGTAATTTAATTGTGGGTGATTACCAAAAATATGTAAACAAACCCGCTTCAGAAATGACAAGGTGAGAATCTTTCAACTATATTAGTGTTAATATTGCATTATTTACAAAGTGATTATGCCTATTCTACGGCAAATGTAAAAGCGATTTTCGCTGTATAAGTTTTCTTTCAAAATCATTTGTAATTTTTGTGTGAAACGTGCACAAAAGTGCAGATCGTAAGCAAATCTTTAAGCAGTCAGTCTTGTTTATGAAATAAAAACCTTATTTCAGTGTCTTTTGAAAGTTTCTTCGCTTTATTTTAGAAGCTCTAAATGATGTTTAAAGACTGCAACTATGAAAACAGGTTTGAATTTGGTATTTAAACAAATATTACAATATAAGCAGATTTTTGTGGGTGATCGCCAGGAGTAAGTAAGTTTCTGATGGTGAATACCAAAACTCAAGAAATTCAAATTATTCATTTTTAGCTCACCTGGCTAAAGCCAGGGTGAGCTTTTGCCATCACTTGGCGTCCGTCGTCCGTCGTCCGTCCGTCCGTCCGTCGTAAACTTTTCTTCAAAAATCTTCTCCTCTGAAACTACTGGGCCAAATGAAACCAAACTTGGCCTGGATCATCACCAGGGTATGTAGTTTAAAAAATGTGTTCGGTTAGTCCGAGGACCAAACAACATGGCCGCTGTTACTAAAAATAGAACGTAGGGGTAGATTGCTGTTTTTGGCAAATAACTCAAAAACCGTAGCAGATATCAAAAATCTGACAAAAATAAAAATGATCAGAATGACAAGATCTACCCGCCCTGCAATTTTGAAGAAAATCCGATGACCCATGTTGGAGTTATTGCCCCTTTTCCGTAAAATTTTCAAAATTTTAATATTTTTAATTTTTTATTAGGAAAACTATAACAGATAGAAGCCAACTTGAAATTGCAAAAATGTTCAGCATACCAAGATCTATCCCTCTGAAAATTTTGAAGCAAATCTGAATACCCATGTTGAAGTTATTGCCCTTTATTGTCAAATTTTTGCTCTTTTATACATTGTTTGTCTACAATTTCAAAAATCTTCTCCTCTTAAACTGCTG
>MJUU01041585.1:14008-24089 GCA_002080025.1 Modiolus philippinarum
AAAAAAGGCGGGAAAATTCAACATTTTCTGATTTCAATGAAATTTGGTTTCCAAATAGATATTGATGTTCACAATAGTCCTAAGTTGGTCCCCTTTCAAAAAAGTGTCTGTCAAGTCCGCATCATATCCAAGATGGCAACCAGCGCGTGAAGCTTGGTTTTATCATTGGACCCTATGGGAAGGTATTCAAAGATATTCTTCTCTGAAGCCGCAGGGCCAATCGGAACCAAATTTGGCCAGAATAGTCGTTAGGTGGTTCCCTTTCAAAAATGAGTCCGGCAAGTCTGCACATCATCTAAGATGGCCACCAGCGGGGAACTTAGTTTAACATTGGACCCTATGGGGAAACATATTCCAAGATCTTCTCTTCTGAAAGTACTTGGCCAATTGGAATCACACTTGGTCACAATGGACCTTTGTTTGTCCCCTTCTTAAAATGTGTCTGGCTTGTCTGAACACATTCAAGATTGGCATTCACAATTGGTATTATTATTTTTGACTGTATCTGTCAGCAATGGCTCAGGTGAGCGATACAGGCTCTTGAGAGCCTCTTGTTTAAAGTAAAAAGCGAGACATAGCAAAAGAAAAGCACTCAGAAGGTTAAAAAAAATAAATGAAGGTCCATAACAAAATGCTTCAGAAAGTAAGCGTTGTCTTATCGCTTGAAAAAGCTTTTGGAGTCTAATCTTATTGGTGCCTGGAAAAAATGTCAAAATACTAGATTTCACCGGGGTTTGCCAGATTGAAACATTGCAACATCAATACCATCACATCATATGACAACGATCAAACATCTATTCATAGGCATAGCAACAAAACTTATCTAGAATGTTTGCAGGGACATGAATGTTTTGGAGCAAATTTAGAATCGATTTTTAATTGGATGCCTTGAAGGAGTTGAAAAGGCATGCTTGAAAAAATAAACTCCTGTAACGAACCACCATGTTGCAATTTATAATTAAGTTTAATTCCATCTTTATAATCGATTCAAAATATAATTGTGATAATATATACATAGTGTAAACACATGTACAATAAATACACGTAGATTATCAAAACGAATTGATTTTTTTTTATCGCCTAACGAGTCTTTTTTTTATAGCATGAATTCGTTCCACACATTTCCCGCGGATTTATTCATAATCATAAAAGCGTTTGAAAGCACGAATTTAAGGTACCCTTATATGCAACAAATGTCAAGGCAACAAGACATAGGACTTGCTTTTCCATCATTCATAGGCATTGACACTGTCAGCTTTTATGTTTTGTGATCTGCTCTCACTTAAGAACATACATATCCATTTTGTACACAATTGCTTTACAATCTAAATATTGCAAACTCCCATGAAAAATGCAACACTTTTGAAATTTCAATATTAGGCGGCCTATAATTTAACGCTTGCGTCAATAATTTTCTTGTTGTTAATTTTAGACGGGAGTTTGTCTCTCCTGCAGTGTGGAGTCTGTAAAAAGATTCCCCATGAAAGAGAGATGTATGCTCTTTATACATTTCAAATATGGTGTACTTGTTCTTGAGAGGATTTCTCATATGGATGCACTATCACTCTTTCAAATTTTGTATTTTGTATTTTTTTTTTTGTAATTTTTAAATTGTTTTTCTGACCACCTGTTTATTGTGCCCACGTCTCACGATTTTATTATGCCAAGTTTTCTTACAGTTGACTCGATGAGTGCCCTGTTGTTGTGTAAATGTTGTGATCGTCTTTTACTAGTCTTTTAGTCGGGAAATGGATGACAGCGATTGTAAGAATACTTTGCCAGTTAAGTTTATATTTGTTGACGATCCCACATCCATGGATCGGGGAAAAAAAGACATGGATGTAGCGTTGCTCAGCAAATAGCAATGAATTCCGCTCAAACCGGTGTAAGGGGCCGTCTTGAACTTGCTATGAGGTACGAGTAATGCTCATTGTTGAAGGCCTCATGGTGACTTCAAGAGGAAGAACAACAATAAAAGCGTTGTTCCATTGCTTGGTTTTTACCATGTGTTTGTGGAGATTTTGTCTCATTTGCATTTACTTCATATCCCTTCATTGTTAATTAAATACTAGGAAAAAGAGAAAAAAAACGACAACAACTTACTTGTCGCCCATTAGGCAAAATTAAAAAATCAAGCAAATCATTCATAGCATATCATATGTTGTAGGGACATATAATAAAAATAAGTAGCATATCATAGGTATTGAAAGCAATTGATTTGGTCTTAGATCCATATCAAAGGTTTTAGAAGCACATCATTGGTCTTTGAAACATAACATAGGTCTCATGAGCAGTTTAGTTTATTGATCAAGTTGCATATCAAAGGTCTTATGATCAACAACAGTAGTCAGTCCATACAACGACAGACATTTTAAAGAGTTCGCTGATAATGCATTCACTACAAGAAAGTGGATCTTGAGAAGAACAAAGATTCCTCCGAAACAGATAAAACATCCTATCTTTGGTCATTATAGGAACCAGAGGCATATCTGAGAATAAATCATTTTTGTAATGTCACTGATGATGATTTATGTTTTGATATTGATGCAAACATCGACAACAACAACGGTGGCAGCATTTTGTACATTCTTTTTCAAGCTAAAACTCAAAGACTACACGCTTCGTCGAATGTTTCATTTTTGGATTATTTAAGAATTTCCGTCTCCATCTTTTTGCTTCGTTATTCCTTTGCCGATATCTTTTAAATGTTGACTTTGAAAATTCGAAAGTTAAATGCAATGGTGAAGGTTCCAGGTCTCTATGACATGCCGATTAAGAGAAATTAGATATATAGATAGGTATGAGGCCCTGACTTCATTATCCCACATCTATATTAATTTTTATCCCTCGAATACCTAAGAAATACTGCCTAGTATACGGTGTATTGATACAAAAAGTTCTGTCACCACACTGTTGTGTAAGTGTTAAAAGAATGGCTCGACATAGCGTGTGTAAACATGTCAGAGGGCGTGGTATGGAGGAAACTGTGTGGTAGGGCTGATAATTTGAAGGAGGAAGACCTATATACCACCTCTGTTTTTTGAGATTGAAGCGGACATGGTCATGATGGCGTGAAGTATCGTCCTCTTATCATTAATGAAACACATTCTCACAACTGTATCCAATGAGACTGTCATTGAAACATGACATTTTCTATTTAGATAGTAAAAGTTTTGCGTTTTAAAATTACAAAATTTATCTATCTGAATTTGAAAAAGTCGTATCTCGCTCGATGCTGTTGTGGAATCTATACATCACACAAAAAATGAAATGATATGTCTTGAAGTTTTCACAGCAGTTGCAGCGGACCAAAAAGAATGAAGATATTACAGCGAAAGGTCTTCCAAAATAACAATATCCAGAAGAATTGCAATTATTTATTTATTTCTGTATTTTTGGACGGAAGAATGGACATTTAAACTAGTATTTTCCCGGATAGCCACGGCACTTAAGTATAGAAGTGGATTAAAAAGATATGTTCTCCCATTCTCTGCCGTTACGACAATTCACGTCAGTTTATATTTTTCGAGTTTTTAGAGACATTTTATCGGAAAAAAGCACTCTTATTCAGAAAAGTCGTGCTTCACTCTCGATGATAAAATTTCGATTTTAACATTCTCGCTAAAGCTCGCATTTTGAAAATCAAAATTTTGATATCTCTAGCGAAGCTTGAATTATTTTGTATCCATTCCACCCTGAAAGAGAATCGAAATGTATTTAACTAGATATCTTGATTAAATATATGAATGGAAATCACCCATTAAATATGACGTACTCTTGAAATCACCAAAATATATTTGCTTATTCCATTTGTTTACTGTTATATAACGACTTTAACTCCACTTAAACTGTTTTAATTCACATTTTCGGTCAACAAAAGAGCATGACATGTATTTTTATTCCCTCAACTGGCTGTAGCCTTCTACAAAAGTGAATTATGTTATCGTCTTCAGCTTTCAAATGGACCAATGTATTTTTTTGTGCACGCTTCAAGCTTAAACCAATGGAACTTGAAAACCCTGGTATGGTAAGTTCGTTTCAAAATCAAATTGTCCGTAGAATGCCCATAGTTATATTTGTTTGTTTGCTTGATTTAGAAAATAAAAACGATTTTTATATGGAACATTCTTTTCCACCCAATTTTTTTTACGTATTCGCGAATTCAACCACATTTTTTACGAGCAGATTAGGCCCCGTGAATAAAGGAATGATGTATAAAAATTGATAAAGAAAAAAAAAACAAATAGAACATTAATGAAATGCCATATTTAACAAAGGACACAGTATAGTTTTAATAAATAATAAAATAAATTGATAAGATCTTCAAACGAGTAAAAGTATGTGGACCTTAAATGCATGTAATTTGTCGACAACCAAAATGCAAAAGTAATTTCATACTTTTGTCTTTACTGTAAGTCCCGCCTCCAGTGGTGTTAATTTAGCATAGCAAGATTCTCTTACACCCAAGAACTTCTGTCGTTTGTTAAATTAATACAGTCATGACCTTTGGTGGCTTATATGAAAACAATATGCCATCATCGTCCAGTTTCACATTATACATATATCGAAGTAAAAAGTAGGATTCGATTCCAGTTTTCATAGTCTTATCTTTATTGTTCTAAACACTAAAATAATGAGATTGAATATTTATCTACTTTTAAAGAAAATTGGATATCATTGTAAATTGAACAATCGGTTATATTACTCTCGTGGAATTTATGTTAAATTACAGTCTATTTTCAGCCTGAATATCAGTTTTATCATTGAATTTTTCTACAGGCATACTTCTTCAGCCTGAACCAAAGAACAAAACTGCTTGTGACAATTGCCGTACTTTTTTTTTATAGTTCACTGAACTTTTCTTCCACCTTAAGGCTTTTACTGCGACTGTCATCCAAACATAATTAACAATAACGTTTTTTTTTTTTCAATACAGCTTTTTGCAATCAATTATGGAACACATTTTCATTGAAATAAATTAATTATGGTACGTAAATAAGCGCCTCGATCTTTGTACGTTATTTGCTTTAGAATGAAGTCAAATAATTTGTATTTTCAATCTCACCTATAGATATATTTTTAATGTTCTTTTAATCAATAATGAATCTTTTGCTAAATGAATCCCATTAACATATCCGCCAGAATTAGAGATAAAGGAAACGACAGAAACAACCAGATCTACATCTTTTTTGGACTTACATCTCGCATTTGACGAAAATGGTCATCTCAGTACTTAAAATTTACGACAAAAGGGGCGATTATAATTTCAAAATTATCAATTTCCCTAACATGAAAAGTAAAATTCCAGCTTCTGCTTATACGGGGTATATGTTTCACAGCTGATTCGTGCCGCGAGAGCTAACACAAATTATAAAGACTTTCTCATTAGACATAGTTATCTCCGTGACCGCCTTATTTATCAAGGCTTCAAAAAGAAATTCTGGCTCATACGATCATTTAAAAAGTTCTTTAATAGATATCAGTCCCTTGTCCTAAAAAAATTTGAAGATTCTTTCCGAACTCTGATTCAAGATTCTTTCTTTACTATCTGGTATGATCATTTCTTTTAACTGTCTACGGGCTTTCAATGGCAATTGCTGTTGAGATGCTAACGGAAATTATCGTACTGGAAGGGGAGGTTTGGCTAGTCCACCATTTCTTTTGAAATGCCTGTACTAAGTCAGGACCATTGTGGTCGACAATTTTGCAGGTGGTTTCCACCTGATTTGTCCTTTTGTCTCATGGACTTCGGCTCTTGATCACAATACCCCCCCCCCTTTTTCACTTTGAATTGTTGTCGTTTCACACCGTATCCTACAATTTTTCCGAAAAATTGATATTATGTTGCGAAATTTCTGTTTTATTGATATATTTTTTTATATGGTCACCGATTTCGTTTTCGTGGTATTGATCGCTGAATGGTTCATCGTTCAAACGCGCCTAAAATCATAATTTTTATCTACGACGTCGCTATTTTGACGGCGGGATTTATCGAGAAAAATCCATTTTTAGTGTGCTTATCCTCTATTCAACTATCCATACCGGCAGAATATATCGGTGACCCAATTTAAAATTTACATCATTAAAACGGAAATTTCGTTGTTTAAATCATTTCACTTTTGCAGTAAAAAATTTAAAGATATGTTTTGATAATACCGCAATTAAAAGACTATTATTACACTATTTTTCGGTACGTTTTACATAGATTCTAAGCGGATACAACATAACTGGTTGATTTTAAATCGGTCAAACATTACAATAGCAAAACATATTTTCTCTAATGATATGTGCAGTTTAAACCGGTTCTGACCCGTTGGATAATTTTCATGAATTAAGCCCCGTGCTTTTTCCCACCAAACCTATTCAGAATAAAATTTTCGGTGTTTATCATTTATCATCAGAGAAAAAGATTACACCACTTCATCCCGTTTATAACCATATTTTATCCACTCTCGATAGTTAAATTTAAAGATTTTAAAATGCTCGGCAAGCCTCTCAATTAAAATTTTAAAATTTCATTATCTCTAGTGAATAAAATATGGTAATGAATGGGATCTTGTGGTGTAATCTATATTTATTTCACTTCGAGTTCCAGCTTTTTTCATGCACGTGCATGTATAATTTTATCGAAATCCGGAATCATTGCTACTTACGTACCTATTACCTTAACATCTAACCAGATGGAAACAGATTGTTACTTATAGTGTAGTTGTTCACAAAAATTCATGTTCTCCCCATTTTTAAAACATCAAGAGCTACAACTCTGCAAAGAAAATGACCAAGCATCAATAATGTTGTAGAAATATCATCAGTTTGACAATCTAAAGTCATGAAGGACTGCAATTCTGAAAATTGTGCCAACAAAGCGATATCTACACATTCTGATGAATAATCCTTTGAAGTGTGGATGAAATCAGATGAAAGACAAAAGTGTCATCGGCCATCTTGGATTTATATATAATTAATAATTTTAAGTGAAAAAGAGTCATTTCTCTGAAAAAGGCTTGATCATTCTAACAACACAATATGAACGAGATGTCATCGATTCAGTGAAAGTTGGTTGTAATCGGACCAAAGATGTAAAAGAAGTGATCCCCACAAACTAAATTTTACTTAAACGAAGTAACAGTGAACATAATTATGTGAAAAAGGGTAGAATTTTCACATTATAATATGTATAATAATGCGTTATGGTCAACAAAAAAGACAAATTTGCTGCAATCGGATCAAAGATGTAAATGAAGTGGCACCCATTGACTAAATCTTTAGTAAAAAAAGGTCATAGCTTTAATATTGGGTCAACCATATGAAAACACAATGTTGTGGTCAGCAATCGTGTGAAAGTGGTTACAGTTGGATCAAAGTGCAACAGAAGTGATAGCTAAATCATTTTGTGACAGGCGGACGACAAAAAAAAAATACCCAAAAAAAAAAATAAATAAATAAAAATAAATAAACAAAAAAAAACAAAAAACAAAAACAAAAAACAAAAACAAAACAAAAAAAACAAATAAAAAAAAACAAAAACAAAAAAAAACATAAAAAAAACAAATCAAAATAAACAAAAAAAAACCGATTCTCCCTCGTACATAGAAAGTCGTTGTAGGCGAAATGAAATAGATCGCTCAAATAAACACGTAAAGCCAAGCACGATTCGTAAGCAGCACATTGAACAGGAATATAAGATTAATGGACAATGACTTTGGACATAGCACAATGCATCACAAAATAAAAACTCATGCTCTATTTTTTCTCCTATTATATTTCATCTTGATATTGATAAAAACAGAAATTATCAATCAAATTTTTTATCAAAATTGAATAAAAAAATGCTTTCATATTTTTTTAAATTAAATGATTCGCATATATTTCATACCCATGACATCTCGATTCGACCGATTTCGTTTTCGTTCTGTAAACTATTTCCAGACGCAAAAAGTTATACACCATGTTGGTTTGATATTTTTTTTACATCAAATATTGGCAGGGGATTTGGAAAGCTCTTTTTCAAATCAGAAATCAAAACTGGCATTAACAAATAATGCAATATCTACGGTGATAATAGTGGTTTAAATGGAACAATTATAAATTCGATTTACTTTAAATATCCTTTAAACACATTCCATAATATGACTTAATGCCATGAAAACCCCTTAATAACTAGTTATAATCATCGTGTTTATAACCTAAAATCATGTCAAGTACTCTTAAAGTGCAGTTGGAAAAAAAAATTAGCTAAAGATATCATGTGCAAACAATTAGTTCTTGATTTTATGTTCTATAGACAAGCGTTTCACTAGGAAAAATGCAAATGTTTCTATGAAATTATTCCTTCTACAACCGTCTGCGAGTAGTATTGCAGAATGCTATGGCATAGTCTTAGGGTACCGTGAAAATTTTTCAGAAAAGAGTAAAACTTTAGAATTATGTGGTATTGTTCGGATTGGTATTGCAAAACACAGTAATACTGCCTTGAGTAGAATTGTAGAAGTACTAGTACATTAATGTGGAACTGTCCTGAGTGGTTTTGTAGAAAAGTGTTGCACTATATTTTGAATTGTTACAAAGAATACTTTGGCACTGTTTTTTTTAATTATCATAGATTACTTCGGCATTGTCTGGGGTGAATTACAATTTAGAATACTTTAATTGGTATTTTTGGGGGAATTATCTTAGGTTACTTTGGTAATGTCTCTGGAATTATTGTGAATTACTTTGGTACCGTCTGTGGTATTATTGTAAATTACTTTCGTATACTGGCTCTGGAACTATTGTGAATTACTTTGGTACTGTCTTGTGATCATTGTAGATTACTTTGGTAATGTCTTGTGATCATTGTAGATTACTTTGGTACTGTCTTGTGATCATTGTAGATTACTTTGGTACTGTCTTGTGATCATTGTAGTTTACTTTGGCACTGTCTTGTGATTATTGTAGATTACTTTGGCACTGTCTAGTGATCATTGTAGATTACCTTGGTACTGTCTTGTGATCATTGTAGATTACTTTGGTACTGTCTTGTGATCATTGTAGATTACTTTGGCACTGTCTAGCGATCATTGTAGATTACTTTGGTACTGTCTAGTGATCATTGTAGATTACTTTGGTACTGTCTTGTGATCATTGTAGATTACTTTGGCACTGTCTAGTGATCATTGTAGATTACTTTGGTACTGTCTTGTGATCATTGCAGATTACTTTGGTACTGTCTTGTGATCATTGTAGATTACTTTGGCACTGTCAAGTGATCATTGTAGATTACTTTGGCACTGTCTTGTAATCATTGTAGATTACTTTGGTACTATCTTGTGATCATTGTAGATTACTTTGGTACTGTCTTGTGATCATTGTAGATTACTTTGGCACTGTCTAGTGATCATTGTAGATTACTTTGGTAGTCTTGTGATTATTGTAGATTACTTTTGTACTGCCTAGTGATCATTGTAGATTACTTTGGTACTGTCTTGTGATCATTGTAGATTACTTTGGCACTGTCTTGTGATCATTGTAGATTACTTTGGTACTGTCTTGTGATCATTGTAGATTACTTTGGTACTTTCTCTGGTATTATTGTGAATTTCTTTGGTTCTTTCTCTGGTATTATTGTGAATTACTTTGGTACTGTCTCTGGAATTCTTGTGAATTACTTTCGTACTGTCTCTAGAATCATTGTGAATTACTTTGGTACTGTCTCTGGAATTATGGTGAATTACTTTGGTACCGTCTCTGGAATTATTGTGAATTACTTTGGTATTGTCTCTGGAATTATTGTGAATTACTTTCGTACTGTCTCTGGAATTATTGTAGATTTTTTTTTGCACCGTCTGGGAATTATAGTGAATTACTTTGACACTGTCTTGGGAAATATTGTGGATTACTTAATTTGGTGCTGTTTTCGGTAGTATTGTAAACTGTTTTTGCATTGTCGTTAGTAGCAATAAAGAATGCTGCAGCACTGTCTTGAGTATTATTTTGAAATAACTGTAGTGAATAAGCCATTGAGGAAATTAATATACTTCTAATTATTACAAGTAAAGAGATTGCAGTTCATATTATACCTAAAGCTTAATTAGTAAGTAAA
>MJUU01041587.1:0-11282 GCA_002080025.1 Modiolus philippinarum
AATCAGAAAGTAAGTAGAAACAAAAGTACCGGACAGTGCTATGCTTAAGTAAAGAAAATATCACATTTTGAATAAAAATTACTTCCAAAAAGATAGTGATCCAAATTCCGTCGTCGGTGTCAACAATTGTAAGAAGTTTTTCATAGGTTGAATAGAGTCATTTAGCCTTTATAGAATTGTGTCAAAATTGGACAGAAGCTAGATAATGGTCAGAAAATAGGGGCTGTGAGTCTCGTCATGTGACCCTGAGAATTCACGATAAAATTGCAATTTGGAAACGTTTCCCGCCAAAAATGACGTCTATGGATTATGACATTCAAGTTTTTTGTGTGAAACGTCACATGTTTTCGTCAAAAATGTAACTTCTGGGTACAATATATGTGCCCGGAAGTTACAAAATTGAACAAGACTTACAGACCCTATTACCTCCAGCTAAAAAAATTTGAAAATTTTTATGCCCCCAGATCGAGGATTGGGGTGCATATTGTTTTTGTCCTGTCTGTCTGTCCTGTCTGTCTGTCTGTTTGTCTGTGTGTCCGAAACTTTAACCTTGGCTATAACTTTTGAACTATATAAGGTAGACTATTGATACTTGGCATGTGTATAGGTCTAGTCAAGAGGAACATAAATATGCAAAAAAGAGTTAGGTCAGGTCAAAGGTTAAGGTCACAGAGGTTAAAAAGGGGTGAATTTTTCACATATTTGACTGTAGAATTCTTATTATTTATCATATTGAGACTGGGTTTGTTTTATGTTATTGCTAATAAAATTGCCCAACTGAAGTATGTCAACAGATTTGAGGTAGCATTTACGGTATTTGAGAAACAAGAGGCCCAAAGGGGGACAAATGGAAAAAAATGAATTTTTCAATTTTTTGTCACATCTTGATGCAGTATTTTTCTGTAAGTTTTCTTATAGCATGTTTAAACAGATACTTTTAACAATTAAAACTATTTCAATAAACAGGAGGCCCAAAGGGGCTTCATCTGTTTCAGAATAAAGGGGGTTAAAAATTAGGTGTTTTTATGGTAATTAACAACTTTTGAAGTATGTAAGATAGACTTTTAATACTTGCCAATTGTATAGGTCTTGTCAAAGGGAACATAAATATGCGAAAAAATTAGGTCAAAGGTCAAGGTCATAGGGGTCAAAAAGGGCTAAAATTGGGTATTTTAATATATTTATGCCCCGCCTACGATAGTAGGGGGGGGGCATATAGTGTTCCGGTCTGTCCGTCCGTTCTTTCGTTCGTCCGTTTGTCTGTTCGTCCGTCCCAAGTTAGGTTTACCCTGAGGTTGAAGTTTTTTTTCTGTGTAGGATGTATGCTATTATGATGAAACTTAATATAAATACACATTAGGGTATGATTAAACAAAAATCATAATAAAAATTTATCCTGGCTACCAACTTCATGCTTCACTGATCATGGAAAAAAGGGGTGTAGTATGAGGTTTACCCTGAGGTTGAAGTTTTTTTTTCTGTGAAGGATGTATGTTATTATCATGAAACTTTGTATAAATGCACATTAGGGTATAATTAAACAAAACTCTCAATAAAAATTTATCCCGGCTACCAACTTCATGCTTCACTGATCATGGAAAAAAGGGGGGTATTATAAGGTTTACCCAAAGGTTTAAGTTTTTTTTTTCAGTGAAAGAAGTATGTTATTATCATGATACTTTGTATAAATACACATTAGGGTACAATTAAACAAAAATCATAATAAATATTTATCCTGGCTACCAACTTCATGCTTCACTGATCATGGAAAAAGGGGGGGGTAGTGTGAGGTTTACCCTAAGGTTGAAGTTTTTTCTGTGAAGGATGTATGCTATTAGCATGATACTTTTTATATATACACATTAGGGTATAATTAAACAAAAATCATGATAAAAATTTATCTCGGCTACCAACTTCATGCTTCACTGATCATGGAAAAAAGGGGGTATTATGAGGTTTACCCTTAGATACAAGTTTTTATTCTGTGAAGGATATATGCTATTATCGTGAAACTTTGTATAAATACACATTAGGGAATAATTAAACAAAAATCATAATGTAAATTTATCCTTGCTGCCAACTTCATGCTTCACTGATCTTGGATACAAGGGGGAAGTATGAGGTTTACCAATGGGTTGAAGTTTTTTTCTGTGAAGGATGTATGCCATTATCATGAAAATTTATATAAATTGACTTTAGCGTCAAATTTAACAAAAATCAATATAAAAATTTACCTTTACTACCAACTTCATGCTTCACTGACAATGGAAAAAAGAGCGGTAGTATGAGATTTAAACTCAGGTTTAAGTTTCTTTTCTGTGACAAATGTATGTTATTATCTTGAAACTTCATTTAAATAGACATTAGGATATAAATAAAAAAACAGCAAATATTTACCAATGCCACCAACTTCATGCTTCGATGATCATGAAATATAGCATTGCTGAAAATAGCTGTGAGGCGGGGCATTGTGTCCGTTAGACACATATTCTTGTTTACTGAAGAATCTGGGCGCATATGTAGTGTTTCACAAACACATCTTGTTTTTGTGGTTTTCTGTATTTGAACTTAATTTTTTGTGCAAAAAATGAAATGTTACCCCACAAATTAAAATTTTTAGACTTTGAATAAAGTTATTAAATCTTTATGGAATATCATAAAAACTGGTCAGAAGCTAGAAAATGTTCCAACAATTACGTCCAAATGAAAATTTTGAAATTTATTATTTTCATTTTTCCTTTTTTTCCATATTTGGACTTAGTTTTTTTTTTTTTTTAAAAAATGAATGTTGACCCACAGATTAAAGTTTTTTAGAAGTTGAATAAAGTTATTAAATCTTATTGGAATTTATTGAAAAGTGGTCAGAAGTTAGATGATGGTCAGAAAATTATCTACTGCTGATAAAATTGGAATTTTGGGGGGTTTTTCCATATTTTCGTATTTGGACTTAGTTTTTTGCTAAAAATTTCAATGTTAATCTGCATATAAAAGTTTTTAGAAAGTGAATTAAGGGTTAGTGTCGTAAGAGAATATTATCAAAATTGAACATTGCTGCATACTGTGTGCAGATATGTAACAAGCTGTTGGAATTTTCGTTCTGGTTTCAACTTTGGTAAATTTCCTGAAAATATGGAAGACCAATAATTTTTGAAATTTTCACATATAGTTAAGAAAATAAGGCAATTCTTTTATACCAATAATAATTTTGAATGTGTAAGAAATAAAAAAACAGGGTTCCAGCATTGGTAAATTTCCTGAAACTGTCAAAGACATGGAATTTTTTTAACTTCTCCTTAGTAACCATGGTTTTTTGAGTGAATTTGAAAAAAACTTAACATTTTTATGAATAAAATTGCAAAAATATTTGATTTGTATTTTGGGTAAATTTCCTGGAACTCTCTTTGACCAATTAATTTTTGGAATTCTGCCTAGCAACCATACCTTTTTAAAATATATTGATGAAAACAGTAATTTTCAAAAATGGAATTGCAAAAATATTTGATTCCAATTTTGGTAAATTTCCTGAAACTCTTTAAGATCTATTATTTTTTGGAATTCAGCCTAGCAACCATATAATTTTAGATGCATTTTGGTGATAACAGTGGGCATCTTTGGGTGAGGTTTTTTTTAATCCGAGTACAACGTTCTCGTGTCAAAATATCGCCAAAACAGCACGAACATAGACCCTGGAGAACATTGTTCGCGAGTCAAAATTTCACTCCCCATTTTTGCAGAAGAGACAAGAACAACTCGAGAAAAGAAAGCGATGTACCAATTCAAGCTGTACCAGTGGCACATAACACACTTCTGATCCTTCGCGTAGGAGGCAGTAGGTCTCTGGACATGCCAATATACATCAATAAAGCCAGTCAGAATATATGCAGGTTTTTTTGACATGCTTAATGTGGACACAGCAACAGATGTTGTCAGGTACCATTGTACACTCGGACCAGTGAATGGCCTACCGTAGGAACATGCAAAATTTAACCATTCTGTTCATCTTTTTGATTGGAGATTTAGTAACTACGGTGCAAAACCAAACAATAGAAGTTCCCGAAAATGAATGGCAATGGAATGCCGACTAATGTAGCGAGATCATTCAGACAAACAGAGGCAGTTTGTGTAAACATATAGCAGAAAAGTATCTGGCATGGAGAATAAAAATAAGGAAATTATAGACAAACAGCCCTCTTAAGGGCTACTGACATATTAAAAAAAAGAATCAAAGTTGTATCTTGCATCAAAGTATTTACTTCTATGGAATGCCAAAAGGGTCAAAATTCTAACATTGCTACTCCGTTTTTTGAAACTGGGAAAATGTAACTTGTTAATTTGTAGTTCGTAATTTGAAATTCTAAAATGGTAATTCTTTTATTGCAACTTCGAAAATGTAATTACTTTATTGTAACTCCACAATTGTCAATCTGAAACTGGTAAACTAAAACTTGTTAAAATGTAAATGCATAATTTGAAATGCGGAACGCGAGACTTGTAACTTGTAATTCGTAACTTGTGAAGTGTTAATGTGACAACAATTGCGTTATTGCACTTTTCTATATTTGTTAGTCTGTGCAATTAGGCGTTGCAACTGTACGAAAGTGTCAATTGGTCGTTTGAAATGCTAGACTCGAAATTTGTAACTTGAGAAATGTTGTTATGAGGAGATAGTCAGAATGTGAAAAGTTAACGGACAACAGATCCCGGGTGATGGCAAAAGCTCACATGGCTTTTGGCCAGGTGAGCTGAAAATATGTCTATGGGGCACGGATGCCCCACGAAATGTTTAGTAATTATACATGTGTTCAAAATTTTTATCATAGTATCAGCAAACAGAAAAGTTAATCTGTGACGAATCTGAAAAGGGGAGACACAGTACAAGTCACCATACTAAAGCTTCAGACCAAATATAAAATCAACTGTACGCATAGAAGATGAGAAATCCGGCTTTGACGAAAATTTTGTCTTGTTACATGTGTTCAAAATTTCAATCATATTATCTGCAAACTGGTAGTAAATGTGGAAGTAGATGTGGAAAGGGGAGACAGTGTACAAGTCACCATACTTAAGCTTCAAGCCAAATATGCATATAGAAATCTTTGACGAAAACGGATGGACAACAAAAAACTAACGGCGGGGCGAAATAATAATTCATTAATCTATATACATGAAAGATCGGTAACAGAATGTCGGTTTGTAGTTGCCAACATCTATAGATTTAGATCTCAGAGAGTCTGGTGTTTTGCACTTTACAATTATTTTAGATAATTAGGGCCCCACCATGAATTGGCGGTGCCCTATAGTAATCAGCCTGTCCGTCCGTCTGTCCGTCCGTCCGTCCATCAGCGTTTTCTATGTCGTACGATAACTCAAGAATGCCTGTACGGATTTTTATAATTTTTTTTACTCAAAGTAGCACTTGACTGAAGGAAGCTCCCTTTCGTTTTTGAAGAAAATCGGAAAATGATTTTTGGGAGAAAACTTCATTTTTATATGAAAAGTGCATATTTTGAGAATTAGCTCTATGTCGTACGATAACTCAAGATTGCCTTCAGGGATTTTAATAATTTTGATACTCAAGGTTGAACTTTACCAAATTAAGCTCCCTTTTGTTTTTGTGGAAAATCTGAAAATGATTTTTGGGAAAAAACTTCATTTTTATATGAAAAAGTGCATATTTTGAGAATTAACTCTATGTTGTACGATAACTTCAGATTGCCTTCAGGGATTTTAATGATTTTGATGCTCAAAGTTGAACTTTACCAAAAGAAGCTCCCTTTCATTTTTGTAGAAAATCTGAAAATGATTTTTGGGAAAAAACTTCATTTTTTTTTATGAAAAAGTGCATATTTTGAGAATTAGATGTACGTCGTACAATAAATTAAAATTCCCATCAGGGATTTATATGATTAAACAAGGTTGGTCCTGATAAAAGGAAGCTCCCTTTTGTTTTTGAGGAAAATCTCATTTCCATGAAATTCTGCAGTCAGGTTTTTCGGACACACAAGGGGGCGGGGCCCTTTCTGACTTTGTCAGTATTCTAGTTGACTTTATTATTATATTTTGATGCTGTTTCTATTGTATTTTATTCGTTTTGATCACTTACAAATGTATTCATTAAAATCAGTAAAAGAATGTCAGTTTAGAATGGCAATCGTTGTATAATTAAAAGTCTGCCATCAGTACGTATCCGGAGGGACCCAAAAGTTTTTGATTATTAGTTTGGGTACTCTATATCCGCCCATATAAGTTTGGGCATTGACTCGACAGCGTTTTTTTTTCTCGAGATAACATTTATACAATCTGTTATCACAATATAATGGTGTTTTTTTTTCTCGAATTAACGGTTACCCCCCTCCCGGGGGAGTACTTGCTGTAACTTAGATAGTATGAGTGTGCTGCAGGAATGTGTCATGTTTTTGCTATCAATTTGTCTTAAACAGGGTATCTTTTCACATGTGCTGTCTTGAATAGGGTAATTATTTCCACATGGCCATCCCAGAAGGTAGATTTCAATATATTTCCTATGAAAGACAGCCGTTTAAACTTTGGAAAACTAAAGTTTAACAAGAGACGTATAATCAAAGAGATTGGCAACATGACGAATTCTCGTCAACACAACCACCATGGTAAAATACTTTCCAGTATTCATAACTAAGAAGTTGTAATCACGGAAAAGTTAACAAGGCACATAACGATCTCCGTTGTCAAATTTCCACATTAAGTCTCCGCTTATTTACCAATATCTTTTTTTTATTAATCAATATTTCCAATTCAAATTATCGAAACACAACTATAAAAAATTTACTTTTCGGTTTCCAAATATATCGACTCAATTAAATGTAGTTAAAGGTAGATCGACACTAATACACGGCGCATTCAAATGGCGCATTTCCGATACACTAGTCAGATTAGGAATTGACTTGATTTTCAAGTCGGAATATTCCTCTATTGACCTTTTCATTGTGACGTCATAATAATTTGACATACACTTTCCCGCGAATTAACTCCCTTTTCCGGTAAATATTGTGTATTTTGTTAACTATATAGAATATCTTTCTTAATCAAACGGTGATTTTATATGAAAGCTAAACAATAAGCATGTTCTCACAGTTCCCTATATATTCTGTGTAAATATTGCTGAAAATACTGAATTTGGCCTAATTTTCAAAGCCTGATAACAGGAAAAGATGATCAGTGACGTATCATTTTTATTTTATTTTTTGAACAAATAGACTAAGATCTACAAAATATCTCATAACAAAAAAAATCTGTCTGATATTTTTATTTGGATCGATCTATACCTTAAGAAGTTCTGGTGTGGTCGTATCATGTTTGTTTTTAATAATATAAGATGATAGTAGAGTTGCCAATATCTATAATAATTTGTCTCTGGTTTAACACACCTAGACCAGCAATATAAGATATACATGTACTATATCCACAGAAATTTCACTGCATATTTTCTTGAGCAAGGTATTGATTTTAGAAATAAGTCTTAAACAGGGTATATTTTTGCCATTTTGGTGTGTTTTTTTCAACATTTTTTCTGTTTTAAAAATGGTCCATTTTTATAGGGCTATCGGCAGAGTATTACCCAAATTATTTTCAAGGAGCTCCCCAACCCCCGCGGGGGGTGGGTGGGTGGTGGGGGTTAAACAATCCATTATCACGATATAAAAGTGTTATGTTTTCTCGAGATAAAAGTAAATATGTTATCACGATAACGGTTAAGCAATTTGTTATCACGATATTACAGTGTTTTGATTTCTCGAGATAACACTTAATTAATACGTTATCACGATATTAATGTGTTTTGTCTTCTCGAGATAACACATTAAAAACATTCTTTCATCGTTTTTGTCCCCCAACGCCTTCCGTTCATGAGGCGCCATCTGTCGTCGTAATTACATTTCTAATGTTACAAGTCTCAAGTTACAAATCTCGAGTCTCGCATTTCAAATCGTCAATTGACACTTTCGTACGGTTACAACAACATAATTGCAAAGAAGTTTGAATTTACCCGTCATAGACTGACAAATATAGTCAAGTGCAATAAAGAAATTGTTGTCACAATAACACTTCAAAAGTAACAAGTTGCAAATTACAAATCTTGCGTTCGGCATTTCAAATTACGCATTTACATTTTCGAAGTTGCAATATTACAAGTTTTAGTTTACCGGACCAGTTTCAGATTGACAATTGTAGAGTTACAATAAAGTAATTACGTTTTCACAGTTGCAATAAAAGAATTACAATTTTAAAATTTCAAATTACGAATTACAAACTAACAAGTTACATTTTCCCAGTTTCAAGAAACAGAGTTGCAATGTTAGAATTTTGACCCTTTTTGCATTCCATATACTTCAGATTTACTGGGATTTTCTCTGTTGGACTCCTCTTTTTTAACCTTTCGGGATTGTGTCAACAGAATGTGTAACAATTTTCTATATAGAAAATGAAAGATTTATTTATACTTAGAGCTTTGAAATAGTTAAGTCTCTTTACAACAAATTACATTGAATAATTTTTAATTAATACCCATCCCGTGGTCGAAATAGTAAGCACAGACATTAATTTTGGGGTGCCAAATAACTGTCGTCAGTCAAATTTCCAAGACTGTCTCACATATTTTTAACACTGTATTTATTTGCTCTCTTCAATTTTCCATTTTATCTTTCCGATGGCAGCCATATTGATACAAATATGAAAGTTCTTGGCATTAGAGCGGAATAACATGAGAACATACTCTTATTCGACACTCTGAATAATAAAAATTCCTCGCCCAAAGATTGCCAGTCATTTTCAATACCTGAATTGCAAAAATATTATGATTCCAATTTTGGTAAAAAATTTCCTGAAACTCTTAAAGACCAGTTATTTTTTGGAAAACAGAAAATATATAAAGGTTAGTATTGTCCTAATTATAATGAAACCTTACTGAGGGAACATTTACAAATTTTTTGAATTCATGAATAAATATTTATAGCTGTTTATTGTAATTATTTAATGACTATAGACTTGTATTGAAACAGTGATTGAATTTGCTGGACCCTTATAGGATGTGAAGGTCATTAATCCCTCTATTGTCAGGTCAGAGTCTGATGCAAAAAAAATATCCAATGCCTAACAAAGTTTAAAGTTTCCTGCAGCAAACAGTCATCCTTCAAAACATGTTTTACTGAACAACAACCCCACTCTTTACTGCACTGTGTGAGTGCAACAATAGGGATTATGACATTATTTGCTATTTCTGTTGGTGATGGACAAAAATAAAATTTACTCACACGAAATCTCCCACTGATATGTGGGAGATCTCCCACTAAGTGAAGCTGGTAAGTAGGAGATCTCCCACTAAGTGATGCTAGTAATGGGGAGATCTCCAACTAAGAGATTAATTACAATAGTTTAACAGTTATGAGTTCAATTCTCTATTTTTAACATTTACTGCTTTTTTCAATTTAACATCTTGTATTTATTTTTAGCTTACATGGCCTAAAAGGGCATGTGAGCTATTGCAATCACTTGGTATCCATCAAACAAATTTTAACAAAACTTAGCCAGCCAGCTGAATCATTACTTATATATCTGGCTTCAAAATAGTATTAAAGGAGTACAAGGACCAAACAACATGGCTTTCATAACTAACAATAAAGCCTAGGTGTTAATTGCCTATTTTTGGCAAATAACTCAAACATGGTTAAAGATATAAAATATAAAAGAATCTCACATGGGGATAAAAGTGATCTGCATGATGAGATCTACCAACTGTGCAATTTTGAAGAAAATCTGATCCTGAAAATTTTTTCTAAGTTATAATATTTATATATTTAATCTAAAAAACATTTTACAGATAGAGGTCAACTTTAAATTGAAAGAAATTTTCAGTTTATCAAGATCTACCCACCTGGAAATTTTGAAGAAACTTGAATACCAACATAGGAGTTATTGCCCTTGATATTGTTCATTTTTTTGTAATTTTATGCATTTTTCTTCATATTTCAAAAGAATTTGAGATAGAGGTGAAGTTGAAAATGCAAAAATGTTTAGCAAGTAAAGGACTTTAATTAACTAATCATGATGAATGTTGTGCGCTCACCTCATCCATTAGATGGCTGCCGGCAGGGAACTTACCGGTAGTTTAACATTGAGGAAGAAATTAAATATCTTGTCCTTTGAAACTACCAGGCAAATTGGAACCATACTTGGTAACAACTAATTCATAAAGATAAAAAAAAATTGTCCTTAGAAAAATATGTTGGCAAGTCCGTATGAATTCAAAGTGAACAGCCAGTGGCAAACATAGTTTAACATTAAGCCCTATGATAAAGCATTCGAAGATTTTCTTCCCTGATGTCACAAGGCCTATTAGAACCAAACACATTCAAAGACCTTTTGTCTGAAACTACTTGGCGTATTGAAACTAATCTTAGTCTTAACAGTCCTTGGAGGGTCCTTTTAAAAAAAAAATCTGTACACCAGATCTGCTCCTCATCCATGATGGCCCCCAGTTGGGAACTTATTTTTACAAAGGACCATATGGGAAAATATATTCAACTGTGGATTTGTCATGTGCTACTAGATCCTTCATGATATTTGTTCCCAAAGGAAAGACAGCTATAGGATATTTGTTCCTAATGGAATAAACATAACAATTGTTCCAATAGGAAGAAGTATTATGGCAATGTTTATATTTGTGCCTTTGGAACTTTTGTTATGAGGAACAAATATATGTAGACTTATGTGAAAACATATTCAAACATCTACTCCTCTGAAACCATTGAGCTGTATCAGCCAGATAAAGTCATGATAGTCCTTAGGCATGCAAGTTTTGTTTGAAGAGATGTGAATTATAATTGCATTTCATAAATTATTACTTTGAAATTATTATACCCCCGCTTTGAAAAAGTAGCAGGTATATAGTGATGGCCATGTCCGTCCATCTGTTCGTCTGTCCGTCCGTCCGTCACACATTTTTGGTCAGTTTTCTCAGCTTGAATATGTTGGAATGATTTCATATTGGTCAGAAGCTTGGTTATGATGAGTTGTAACGTGTAAGCTATTTTCCCGTCTGCTGTGTTGCTACTTCCTGTTTCCTGATATGTTGAAGTTTTACTTTAACACACTATGGATGAGAAATTTTGGTCACAAGTTTCTAAGCTTGTATATGTTGGAATGATTTCATATTTGGTCACACAATATCCCATACCTATAACCCCCCCCAAAAAAAAATTTTTTTTGACCCTCCTAAAAAAAACCCTCAAAAGACCTGAAAATCACTTAAT
>MJUU01041588.1:0-11096 GCA_002080025.1 Modiolus philippinarum
TTTATTTCTCTAAATATATGGATACAAGAGAGCTTCAAAATATTTAAAGAAATATAGATTATATTACTTTAAGAAATTATAAAATTCACACTTTTTACAAGGAGAAATTGAGGTTTTCGAACCCTCCTATCAATACTATGAATACTGACTGGGTTAGGAATATCATTCCATTCTTCATAAGATCTTCCAGCATATGGAAAGACTCTGTCATTTAGTATCTGTAGAGTGGCAAGAGCAATGGCTTTTGGAGTACTAAAGTATTTCTCCCATATAAATGTGACCTGTTGTCGTAGTTCATAAATTTTTTCTTGTGTATAAGAGTCCAATATCTGTATCAAATTCTCAAGGTCATTCTCAAGTAAGGTCACAGCGATTCTAAAAATAGAAAAAAAATCTTATAAAGAAGTATGTAAGTATGCACACGTATGTAAAATCTAGAGAATCCCTGAGAAGTTGTTTTGAAGTATGCACTGGTATCTTATATTTCTAGAAACCGAAAAAATTATTTGTTTTTCATGAATACTGCAATCTACATGTAATTAAAATTAGGTCTACAAATTGTTCCTTACACTCACTACATGGCAGATTTAATAACATCACATTCTACTTTCTGTTCTGATGACCTTTCAAATCAACCAATCAGATTGCAGCTTCCAGGATTTTGGGAGCATTGGACTTAGGATAAAACCCATGGATTTCGAAAAGGTCATCAGAACAGAAAATAGGATGGGATGTTGTTAGATCTACTATGCAGTGAGTGTAAGGAACAATTTGTAGACCTAATTTTAATTAGATTGTGAATACTGTAAATTGTCTTTAACTTCTTTACCATGAAATATTTTAAGTTTACTTTATCAGTAATTTGTATGAATTTTCTTTCATCTACAGAGACTGATAATCCCAGTATTACCGAACTGGACACTATCACAAAATTATTGGGTCACTGTGAAGGCATCACGGGTTGCAAAGCTGACGTCATGTTTAATGTACGATTTGTTGTGTTCATGCACATAAGACGTTAAATGAAGAATGTATTTAAATCTTTGCAACAAACAACAGATTAACTGTGCTTAAATAGAAATTTCAGTTTATTTTAATTTATTTTAGAGTTCTGTTGATCATTTTGTGAATTACCGATAAAAGAAATATAGGAAATTTTGTTTTTGAAACAGACTTTAACACGGCATAACACATCAAGCTCACCCTAGTGGGCTCACTTGATACTGGCCGTGATAAAGTCCATATCAAAAACAAAATGTCCTATATTCCATATCTATTCAGTCTGTGCCAAAAAACTTTTTCATTCACTTGCCCGAAGGGGCTAGTAAGGTCCAGTGTTGTACTAGCCCGAACTCAATTTCACTAGCCCTTATAGAAGATTCTTTGTTATTAAGGTACAATTTTAACTAGCCCACCGGGCTAGTGACTTCACAATTTTACTAGCCCGAGACTGATTTTACTAGTCTAGGGCAAAGGGCTAGTGGCTAAAGGCACAGACTGTCTATTGGATAAAGAAACATTCAAACAATATTTCTCTGTCTTTGTGGTTATATATGCATTTTGTATTTCCTTTCCTGCATATCACTTAAGTTCTCAGTAATCAATGCCATCTTTTCAGAGCTTCAGGTCCTATGTAGTATTCTATATCCTCTTTGGCTCTTGAAAAAAGAATTATCTGAAAGTTTGACTTTTTTCCATCTTTTTTCTATTTCAATCTTCTTGCATTATACATTTTTTACTTGTTTGTCATTTATCAACAGCTAAACAACATTGTTCAATTTAATTTGTACAATATACATATTTGTATTAGACCCTAATAATGACTACTGTGAAGTCAATGCAACCTGTCTTGTTCTAGACCAATATTCAAGCCCCCCAACCCCCAACCCCCAGAGACTACATTATTTTGATTAGAAGAGTTTGCTTCTGTATTATAATTATTGACCTTTTCCAATCCAGAACTTCTGAGAATGGCAGTATATATCCATCTGCTACAATGACTGGAATACATCCCGCTGACATCACATCAAACAGGGCTGGTTGTCCTAGTCTGGCACCTCTTACTACTAAACAGAATGTGGAATCCTGGAAAATAAGCAAAGCCTTGTGTTACCTGAATTAACTTACAAAGAGTCATGCCTGATTCCATATTCTGAGAAACCAAAGGATTGTCAATGTGGGGTAAAGTGATTGTATTAACCATATGACATTACTAAATTCATTGGTCAATCTAAATAAATTGGTATGCCTAGTCCCAACAGTGCATTTGTTTCAGAAATGGCGAGTTAGCAATTCTAAGAATAAAATTCCGTATGATCAAATGAACACATAGGTGCCAACAGGGTACCCAAGGCTGGTGGTCATCTTCTATGATATGCAGACCTGCCATCTTTTTTGAAGAGACTATCTAAGGAGCACTGTGACAAAGTTTGGTTTAAATTGCCATGTACATGTACCTGGTAGTTTCTGGAAAGATCTGAGATTGGTTTTCACATAAGGTCCAGTATTTAACTACAAGTATGTGTCCTGTTGGTAGCCATCTTTGATTTGGCTTAAATCCTTTAAGGGCTATTGAAGAGCTATTGTTACAATAGGTCATGTTATTTCAAAGGAGAAAATATATGAAAGCAAAGTTTATGGCAAATGAACAGAAAGACAGACACCAAGTTATGGCAGAGACTCAATCTAACTATAGCCAAAGAACATGTAATTACCTTGATTAATCAGCAAGTTTAAATCCCTGAACAGTATACGTCAATTAAAATTAACTCCAATTATAATACATCTCAAAAGAGTTGTTTTACTGAATTTACTGGCACAGTTTTTGAAGGTGTTACACAATACTTTCTTTTCATCTTTTTATTACTGTTTCTTTACTCTTAAAAACACTTTAGGCTAATTAATATATATCAAAAACAAATGTAGATAGTAAATTAATATTCATTTTGTATTATCTTATATAATTAATCAGTCACAACAAGAGCTGGCGCCGAATGGCAGCCTGATATACCCCTGCTCATTGAACCTTGAATCAATGTGGCAAGTGCAAATTTAATTGTATAGGGACACAATACAAGTGTGGACACAATTCAAGTATAAACACAATGATATAATCGTAGTAACCAACATGTTCAACGATAACTGTCTGCACAACAATTGAATCTGCCTTACATTTCTAAAAGAAATTGTGACAAAAATTCCATAAATTGTACAACAATGAAAAACAATGACGTCTCGGAAAACAAGAAGTGCTTATTTATAACATAACCTTGAAATCCGAATACACGGTAGATTGGACCATAAGGAATATCTGTGCATAATAACAATTGAATCCTACTTACAGTTTCAGATGAAATTGTGACGAAAAATTCCATATATTGTGCAACAATGAAAAACAATGATGTCTCGGCAAACAGGAAGTGCTTACGACTTAACCTTGAAATCGGAATACACGATAGATTGGACCATAAGGAAGCTCTGTACAAAACAACAATTGAATCCCACATACAGTTTCAGAAAAAATTGTGACAAAAATTTCCATATGTATTGTACAGCAATGAAAAACAATGACGTGTCGGCAAACAGGAAGTGCTTATGACGTAACATTAAAATCGGAATACACGATAGATTGGACCATAAGGTAGATCTGCGCATAACAACAATTGAATCCCTCTTCCAGTTTCAGAAAAAAATGTGACGAAAAATTCCATATGCTGTACAACAATTAAAAAAACAATAAAGTCTCGGCAAACAGGAAGTACTTATGCGGTAACCTTGAAATCTATATATACTCATGGGACCATCATGAGGAAGCTTTTGTGGAAATATGAATTCATTCTGTAAAGTAGTTGCTGAGAAAAGTGTTGTTACGGACGGACAGACGAACGGACGAACGAACGGAGGTAAACCAGTATACCCCCACTACTATGTAGTGGGGGTATAACAATACAGAAATGAGGTTTGTAATTGAGTCAGTTATGTTTCTATTTGATTTACATGTATACACATAATGGGTTGACCTTGTGACAAATAAATATACTCATCAGATACCAGTATAAATATTGTTGTATATGTACATTTATGTTTGTATTTGTTTGTATATGTATACATGTACCTTTTTCATGTTTGTGTATGTGATTGTGTATGTTTATGTGTATCTATATGTTTCCATGTGTTCCATGATTTTTTATGACGTATGGAAAATGATCTGGAACTTTTTCGATTTCTTACACTTCTACATGTTCAAGGCCAACCTATTATACAAATTGTTATTAATACTAATTTATCTCTTCATTTCATTTTCTGTTATACTAACACATTTATATATTACTTGTTACTGTTTATGTTTGTAAATTGTACCTTGTCATTTTTAAGAGAGGGCTTATATAGGCAATGCCTGCTGCCCAATCCTATTTAGATTGATTTCTCAATAAAATATTGTTTAAATTAAATTACTTTCTTTTACCTGTAAAATTTGTGGATAATCATAGGTTACACTGTTTTTACACCTCTTGGAAAAGTTCCACGGCTTTTCATCACCTTGGCATTTTTCTATAAACAAAAATCGTGGGTCTTCTTTCTCAATTTCATGTAAGATATCTCTATATTCTTTGTGTAAGCTTGTTTGTGATGATACAACTAAATATTTCCTCTTTTCTCTGAAAACAAGAAAACAAATACATGTACATGCATATGATTTGATTTTTTCTATCTTAATTTTTTGAAAAAGGTCTGGACAAGAAATTTGTGTACAGTTGGTGCAATTTTTCTGTAAAAGGGCATTTCTAATGAAAAACACCCGTTTTTCACAGACACTTTTTTGTGATGATCCCGTACCCTGTTCACTTAATTAGACCAATAATGCCCCCCCCCCCCCTTAAAACATAAAGATCCAGAATGAACAATCATTACAATTAGCCGGATTTCACTATAGATAGTAAGTAAAATGGCCACAGACTTACATTTGCATTAGAGGTTTCATAAGATATCATGTCAATATCACTTTTTAATCATTTCTGAGGGTGGAGTTTATTCTCTTGATCACGAATCAATCATTTTTGTATCAAATGTGAGACAAGTGAGTGTGGAGCTTCATTCCTGTCAAATTTATAGTGTCATATCATGCATGAATGGTTATTCTATATTCTGTTTACTGAACACCAATAAAAACTTTAATATGATTGCAAGATACTATATTTTTAATAAATATTACATACAAGTAAGATTTGTGAGGCAGTTCTGACACCAGTGGATTAAAGACCGGTAAGGAAACATCGAAGGTTCTACGGTATGACCATGTTGAGAATCCACCACCGGCAATAACAGCTTTCCCTGTATCCACTTCTAACACCGTACTGTAGTCTGGGGAATTCCCTGGTAACATGTTAAATAGAAGATGATTGCTTCCATCATTCCACCTGTAAATTCAAGACAAATACATGTATGTATGAATTAAGAAATAACAATTCATGTCTGGGGTGTCAATCGTAGATTTAACTGTCAAAAATGCAGTTTACAGGGGATTCCTAACAGCGCCTGTAAACGGATAGTTTTTAAGCATCAAATCAAGATTGATGCCCTCTGAGCATGCAAATAAGTACCATTTTTGTAATTCTATACAATCAAACAATTTCATGTCTTATTAAATGTAAGTGGACAAGGAACCAGACTAGACAGGAAACCTACTTTGTCCAAGGCGTGTAGATAATATAAATAACAGTCAGTTTTGACCAATAAGATGATCTGTTACATAAAGTTTGCATTGAAATTGTGAATAACAAACATAGACATAGAGAAAGGGATCAAATCTAACACTGGCGAAACTGCAATCTGAAAAATACCACTCACCTAAAGGTAGGATTTCAATACTTCTCTGCAGAAGGAAGAGAAGCATTGAAATCTTACATGTCTTCTACAAGGATCTCTGAGAATTTTCGACCATGTAGCTATATATAGTACAAAAACAAATATAGAATGCCTTTAAAGGACAAATTTTAAAGTACATTTTTGAAAAATCAATTCTGTTTATTGTTTATGTGTATGAATTTTTTGTTATACTGTATCTAGTATGACTGGACAAATTTTGTCTTATTTAGTTTGAATAAAGGCCTTTCAAAGCTTGCCATTTATAAAATATAGATTACTGTCAATTTTTTTTTTTAATTCTGTTAAATCTGATATATTACTGACAGCTTGTTGTAAAAAAATTTATTATTAATGGTAAAAATGTGAAAATAAAATAGAGTAAAAGTATAAATTTACAACTCCAGAGCATGAACAAGAAGGCATGAAAAACACATATTTCAAGAATACAGCAACACAGGCTAGATGACTTGTATTATACATTGTACAGGGGATCCCGAATTGGACTATGTTTGATCCATTAAAAGCCTATTTCTGAAGCTTAATTCATAAAAAATACCCCCTAAAAATAGGAGTAATACATGTACTGGATTTCTACATGTGAATGCCAAAAAACAATGCAACAATCTTACAAAAAAGCTTAATTACATAAAAGGTAGACCCCTTCAAAACCCCTCTATATACCACAATATTGCTTCCACATCTAACTGCAAAAACATTGGTTTGTAAAGAGAAATACTTGAAAACTTTGAATGTACCATGGTAAGGAAGCTAAAACTTGTCCGACTTCTTTAAGTCTTATATTATTTTGATTTAAAACATCAATAGATGGTATTAAAAGACACGCCATTCCTGGATCACTGGTATAAAATGGACTATCTGCAATGGCTTCTAACATCTCGTAGAATTCTTTGGAAATGGGTAAAGTCACAGCGTTACCAGCTTCGTCAACATATTGATTGACAGGATAAATATAGACACTGATTCTAGTCTTATCATTATATCCGCAATGATAAACATCAAAACATGTATGATAGGTGCAGCGTGTATCTCTCATGGATGCCGCTGGACTCGATGTTGTTAATTGTACGATTTTACTATTTTCTGCCCTTAAAAATAAATATTTCAGCTCAGCTGAGTTTTCATCACCGCCGTTAATCCCCAAAATATACACAATAATTGCTGTAAATGATATGCCAATCAAAACTAAGAGTAGGAGTGGCTTGATCTTCATCTTTATTTCCATTGGTCAAATCTTTATAAACCAATCCATTCTAATTGCCCGATTTCTTCAGCTTGCTAAACCTGTAAAACAACAAAATACATTTAGAAGTTTACATAAATACCTCTAAAATTTCAAAAATAACTATTTACTCAAAAGCCTTCTCCTTCCACGATTATTATATACATACATGTATGTATGTATCAGAATTGGTGTACTTGTTCTTGAAAGAATTAACTTAAGAATTGAATGCATTATTTGAACTTTCATTGTAGTATGAAAGTGTTGACCGAAGCATATTTTTAATGAAGCGCGGTAGCGGTTCATGTTGAAAATGTGCGCCCGGTCAACACTTTCATAATCCCTATGAAACTTCAAAATAATGCATTCAATTCTTAAAATTACATTTTCAAACAGAAATATAAAAAACAAATTTTTTACAGAAAAAGTACATCATGTACATTTGGATTCTATTTTCACAAATTCATCCGCCTCGTGAACATGTGGTCTGATGTCTTTCATGGAATTGCAACTTGCCATTGATATGCCACATGATTGATGCTCACCTATCAAATTGACAGAATTAAAATAAATTTGCATGAAATGTAATTATAATATGGACACACAATTTTGGCATTTTATTTTTTGTAATTTCCAAATGTTATTCTGACCACTTGTTTATAGTGCTCACATCTCATGATTTTCTTGCAACTGACTCAATGAGTGCCCTGTACATGTGGTTGTTCATATGTTGTGATTGTATTCTATTAGTCTTTTTGTTGTGCCATGGATGACATCGACTGTAAGAATACTCTACTACATATGTAGTTGATTTAATGTTTGTTGACAGCAGTATTCATGAGTAATAAAGACATTGATGTAACATTGTTTAACATAATAGCAATAATTCCTCTAAAAATGGTGCTAGGGGCTGTTTTAAACTTACTATGAGGTATGAGCAAAGCTCATTGTTGAAGTGACTTCAAGATTAAGAACAACAATAAAAGTGTTGTTCTATTTCTTGGTTTTACCTGATTTGACAGAAACTTTGTCTTATGAGCACTTACTCCATATCCTTTCACTATTTATTGATCTGTTGGCATATAAAAAGCAGGCAATGGTTTTCTTCAGAGACAAAAATACATTTAAGTAAAGAATCAAAATGGTCAATGGATTTCCAATTTAAAGTGGAGAAAAGGTATAAAATACAAGTTCCAATGAGGCCATAAAAAAATATCCTAGATTCTCATCCCCATCGGCCCTGATTTTTTCACTGGTCAGCCTCAAATAATTTTATTTTGATTTTTTGGCCAATTTGGATAAATCTCATTTAAAATGACAGCATTTTTCACAAAATTTGATAAAAAAATAAATAAAATTTGTGAAACCCGGCCAAAATTTGGACAAAACAAATGAATATGGCTAAACAATATGATCAGTCTAATAGGTAATGTGACCAAAATATACCAGTAATTCCAAAGCATTTTGGTGGTTACTGTTCTTGAAAACATGGAATTTTAATGCAGTGCTAAATTTGAAACACGAGGCTTCAAGAGCCTGTATAGTTCTTGTTCCTTATTTAAAATTTAACACCAATGCAGTGTATAAAACCACTGATACAAGTACACATGCATACATGTGTGTGCACTGATTTCAGTAAAATTTGGACTGATGATTCAGTTCTTCCTTACTTTAGATATTGTCTGATATTCATGACTTTACCTGGGTATTTGTTTGAAAATCACGTCTCATCCATATCCCCAAACACTTCTTATCAACCTGACAATAAAAGTAATATGATTAAAAGCTAAATATGCTGTAACAATTTTACAAATCTAAAACCTATTTCAAGAAAACTAGACCTTTCTTGGACAAAAAAAATGTGTTTCATATGTGTTTATAACCTAACACTGGATTTTATAGAAAATAAGCAATCATCCCACTCTTGTTTTCAACTCTCGTTATTTTGAACTGTTCATGCATTCAAACACCTGTTGAGACGACAATGAAAAAATTCAAATCATTTTATCAATCAATACTCAAAAGTAACTTACATGTACTTAGGTATAAAAATACTAAGTACATCTTTTTGTATCATATAACTCATTTTTAATGACAAAATAAAAAAAACAAGTTTATTGTTTGCATTTTCCACTTCAGCAGAATTATAAAGCTTGCATGGGTCTATACATGTCATTTAAAACCTTAAATAAAACTTATTTCAGTTACATGTACATGGATGAAACTGGAAGAAGTTTGTGACCTTTTCAATATCCAATGAAATCGTGAGATCAATTTTTGCACGTGTTGGAGAACACTTTGATCTCCCATGGAATGAAATTGACGATAACAGCGTAAGAATTAGAGAAAAATAGATCCATAATTTAAACAGTTTGTTTCTCCTTATCCAAACCTACATTGTACCTAATGATGTTAAGTAGGTAGGAAGAAAGGATTTTTTTCCTTTTTTTTAAAAATTTTTATTAAAAAGTGGTTACAAATTTCTGTTATTAATCCAAATTGAGCAAAAAAATTATTTTCCTGAAAAGTCAATAAGATTATTTGGGTAGGGCCATTTTTTCATGGTTGCTAGGGTAAGGGGAAACAAACAATATTTAAATTTTGGCCTAGTGAAAAACAATGTAAATGAAAAAGGCTCAGGCATAAATAACAATCTCCCTTCCCTTTTCTGGACCCCTACAAAAGTCTAATCTTGAAAATGTATAGGTAAAGTCAATGTAAATGTTATGTTACGGGTACCCTTAAAGTGAACTTTGACAGTTTGGTTCCCTGTTTTCATGACAGTTTGGTTCCCTTTTTACAAAATTTTAGGAACATGTGTAGTGCTCGACCTTCCAAGTCTGTTTCTGTGGTAATTTTGGAACGTTTTATTTTGTCTAAATTATCCTGGGTCTTTGTAATTTTGATTTACTCCACATTATTAGTTTTTAAAAGCTTAAACTCTGTTAACACAGTTTCAAATTTGTTAAATTTGACTTCAAATTTCTAAATTTGCAATGTCCCACTCACGAGGAGTTCTGAGAATTATTCTCGGGATTTTAGGTTTTACAGTTCGGGAGAGCTTGGAGCTCTTACTTGTGTATGTTTTTGAAAATGAGGACCACTATAGAATTGTTCAAGGTAGAAATGTTAAAATAATTGGCTTAATAGTTGGCTTTTAGTTCCTGGATTGTTGGATTTTCTTATCACGCCAGAAATTTATTTTCAGACGCTTGGAAAGGTTTGTTGTTCTCTATTAATTAGACTTTTTGAAAATAGCTCTGGTGATATAAGAAAACTAAATAGAGATTTAAAAGGTACATTTTACATTGTATACAAAAATGCAGGTTGTTTGAGCATGTTGAGAGTTCCAGGAATTTTACCAAACTTGGAATCAAAATATTTTTTTTTTTGAAATTTGACTATTCTACATTATTCGTATCTTTATGAAGTTTAAAAAGGAATGGTTACCCGGTAAAACTCCTGGAAACTACATATTTTTTAAGAGTTCCAGGAAAGTTACCAAATTGGAAGCATTTTTTATTTTAAATTTGATTGTTCAATAAAGGGCTACGCCGAGCGCAGCATGATACGACCGCAGCATGTGGATCACTGAAATTTCAACAAAAGTAGTTCAAAGTGAATGTGGACACAGTAAAGAGCCTGACAATAATTAGATGGACACAAAAAGAAGCTTGACACAGTTATTAGCTGTTATTAGTTATTAGAAAAATTGCAATTTTGGCCCCTTTGACCCTTTGTAGCTTGGAAAAGGTAAGAACTACGCCAAATCCTTTGACATACCTCTGAAAGCTTAGATCAAGAGGAATCCAAAGAAAAAAATTCCATCAAAATCCGATGAAAAATAAAGACTTGACATATTTAGAAAAATTGCAATTTTTGCCCCTTTAACCCCTTGTAGCTCGGAAACGGTACATGCCACACCAAATCCGTTGACATATCTCTGAAAGCTTAGATCAAGAGGAATCCAAAGAAAACAAGATTGCTACGC
>MJUU01041589.1:18106-30218 GCA_002080025.1 Modiolus philippinarum
AAAATTCGTAACAGGCCCCCGTGTCTACAGATCATTTATTCTTTGTCTTTGAAGTTCAGATGTCTTCTTCGGTGTCAGCATAAAGTACCTATGTTTTAGAGATTTTGATGTTACGTATATAGTTTTAACATAAACTACTGTATCCTGCTATCTCTTGACAACAGACGTTAACTGCAGTTTTAGAGGTTCAACTGTCCCAATGTGGTCGTCTAAAAGAACTTTAAATGCAGTTACCTTGCATAAACATGATATAGTATATATTCTATACTAAAATGTTACAAACACCTCATAGGACATATGCTGATATCCCACAACATGGACGGTACAGCATTTAATGATATGTACGCGAACAAATTAATCTCATTTTATTTTTATTGATATAATGGTTCATATGTATCCATATGATTACATCTTAATAGACATTCAAAACGTTTTCGAAATATAAAATGATAAACAATTTCTAAAATTAACTTAAGGTGGTTCGGTAGTATTCTGCCATTTTGATTTCATGTTTCATGCTTTGATAGGTATTTTTATTACAGAAATATACAAACATTTTAAAATTTGAACAAATCCTTGCAATGTTTCGCTTAAAAACACAAATAATCAGCCCATTTCTCTTATTTTACCACTCATTTTAGACGAAAAAAATCAATAGTATTTGTATTGTTAAATTCTTTCAAATGACAATTTATACAAAGGTTGTAATTTCAAAACATATTTTAAAAAGAAATCACTACGAACATTTTGATTTTCTAAAATTATTACATAATAAGGTCCGTGACTCCCATTATTTCTTTTTGTTTATAGAAAGTTCAAAACGGGCTAACAATATATAAGATTTATCAAAATTCTGATGGGTGTAACATAATTTTTTGTTTAAAAAAATAATAATTTTCCTTAACATTTCAACTAAAAATCCTTATTTGCGGTGAAAGATTGTCAGCTTAAATGGCCCATGACCCCTAATTTTTATTTAATTTTTTGGAAGTTCAACTTTTGAAGTTAAATTCTGCAAACTATTAAAAACTTCTGATGGATTTCGCTTATTACCCCGAACTAATTGATGAATATAATATATACTATTAAAATGTAATAGCTATGTTTTCAACAATAAATTGTTCCAGGGCGCAATTACCGAATCAAAATAAGTCGCCCTCCAAATGCAATAATGGAATCGGCTAATGCTTTCGTAACATCAAAATTGGCAGAAATCGCCTAAAACAGATGATTACTTGTTAGTTTTGAAGAACAAAAACAAAGTGACGGGCGCTACTGAAAATATGTCGTACCTTTATGTCCAGAAACGCACAATAACCAATAGGGCTTACTTCCACGCCCATCCACCTGATTTTGGCAAAGATTGAGCTAAAATCTTACTTAGCATCATAAACAATGATGCATTAAGGATTATACTCTTATTATCAACTACGACCATGGCATGGAAAAACAACAGACTATATGGACGCCAACCCGAATCCAAAGATACACTGGATGAATTGATATACTGAAAAAAAATCATTAAACTTGAAGTTTCAAATCTTTTATACAAGAATGCATATAAAATCTATAGTTTAAGTAGCAAAATGTAAATGTAAGTGAACTGGAAATTTATGAAATTTTATTTTGCGTAAATTTTTCTGCAAGTTTAAATAGTGAAGTAAATGTAGCTTAAATAAGTGAAATTATCTGTCAAAATAATTGTAGTTTAAACTAGGTTTGAATTAAAGATTTATTTACAGAATAAACTTAAATTATTCTTGTAAAGTACAAATTAATTTTGAGTTTAATTCTAGTTTAATATTCCAGTAAATCAGACTTTTCATGTAATGATATCATCGAACAGCTACTCATATTCTAGGAGAACCGCATGCCACTTTTCAGGGTTCAAAATGAAGAAACACCTAAACTTTCTTCTACCCATGCAAGTATTAAACTTGAGGGCAAACGGACACAAATCTTGGCTAACGAACAGTTATTATTCGCTGACAATGACAACGTTGTCAAAATTCAAATGTTTACCACTACCAGCAACGTCATCAACTTGGTAGATGCAAATATCATATATGGCGATGGTACCTTATACACGTCACCCAAATAGTTCTATCAACTGTACACATTCCACACAACCCGGCACCTGAATAGGTTTTCAGGGGCTTTGGCTACAGAGCTGCCGGGCGCGTCCCCAGGTGGTGGATAGGGGAATGCCCTGTCTTTGCGGGGTAGTCAAGTCATAATACGGAAAGCCTGACCGCGAACCATTGTAGCCAAACTGTGTGGAGAAACGCCACGCTCCATGCAGTATAAAGACCCCTTCTATATTTCTCTAAAGAGAGCAGACGCACTGGGTGTCGTATAGAAGGCTAAATTTCCTGCCCCTACCCATTTCTCCCCTTTTCCAGTGGCAATCAAAAGTCGTTGCCCCGGTTGTCCCTTCCACCTTTATTTCTTTCTTCTTTTACTTACAATTTGTTTTGAATTGATTAACTTGTTCTCGTCCTGATATAGCTGAAATATTGCTCATTGGACGTTAAACTCTAACTAATCAATCAATCAATCATTCCACACAATGATCAATGATGTCATAAATCCACTGATTTTTCCACTACTTTCCGGTAAAAGCGAAGAAATCGACGACTGCTCCTTCAAACTCATGTTAAGAATGCCGACATTAGTTGTCGCAATCCACCTTCTTTACTGATTTCGTGACGATTGCCGACCAATCCGCTAAAGGAACAATCGCCAACATCAGACTTAAAAGCTGCTTCTTCCACTTCATTCAATGTATCTGGAGAAAGACAGATCGACTTTGGAAATGGAAGCAGCTATAAAGAAAACAACGTTCTTAGTTTATTCGTAATACGAGCAGTTGTTCTACAATATGGTTTTGTAATGAAGATCAAAATCACAATTAATGAACGGAAGAGAAAAAAAAAACGAAAAAAAGCTTTAAATATTGGTACACAGTAAATAACATATAAGAATGTTAAATTTATTATATGAATTATTATATAAGAATGTTGTTGAAATTCTTTTTTTAAGGATAGATTAATACTGGATTCACTGCATTCTTATTCCAAGAAAATTGACTTAATGTCATGCACCTCTCATTCACTATTCTCCAATTAACAATAAAGGAATATTGAGAAAATGCAAATGAGATAAAGCCTTTAAGATACTGTGAAAGGCATTGTTCGTGAGGTTCCGATTTTTGTTGAGATCGTGGTTCCCTAAAACCAACAAAATAAGTTCCAAACGAAATATATTTCCATGTCTATTTTAATGCATAAATTGAAAACCACGAATTTAAGCACACTCGAAATAGTGATATCTATTAAAAACCACAAAAATTGATGTCCACAAATACCAGTAAAAGAACTTCCACAGCACATGGTAAAAATGAAAAAAGGGGAAATGGGGTAAATGTCAAGCATCCTATATCTAGGTTAAACGACCCAAAACAAAGCATCTAGGGGTCAACACAGTGAGGAACCTCACACCATATAGCAAGCCCTAAATGGCATATGGAACAACGCTTTTATTGTTGATGTTGATCTTGGAAGTCCGACTTTAACCAAGATATTTTAAGTGAGAGAAATGAGCACATCATTTAGAATAACCAACGCAGCACTGTTTTACTTTTGCCGTATTTTGTTTATTCTTTTAATGCCCTTCCCAGAAATGCATGTTGAGATGAGAAAAAAATCGTCATAATTTTGTTGAATGTTTCCAGTGAAGAAAAGGTAAATTCTTTGACTTCTTCCTCACCTTTCTCTGACTGTACAGGCTAATGTCGTAAATACGACATTCTGAGTCGTAGTTTTGATATCCATTGTCTTAATGTAAACATCGTTTTGTCTTTCTCAACCAAAGCTGTCCTTCGTTGATTTTTGCTTTACATTTAGATAATATTAGTTGTTTTTTTTAGTATCTGTGAACTAATGGTCTTCAAAACGTTTTTATCTGCAGTGAAGAGAAATAAGTTGTCAAAATGCGCATATGAAGAAAAATAAATTCACAGTTACTTCGGTATTGAGTTATTCGTTACCAGTGGGTCGATGCCTCTGCTTGTGGACTGTCACTTCCCGAGGGTATTCACAAGCCCAGTAGTCAGTACTCCTGTTGTGACCCGAAAGCAGATTCTATTTGGAACCTTGCAATATCTAAAATTAAAAAAAATGAACCCAAGGAGTATCTCCCCCATGCTCTGTCCCTTTACATTTAGATCATATTGGTTGTTTGTTTTTGAACATCTTTGAGTTAATGGTCTTCAAAACATTTTGATTTTATCTGCACTGAAGAGACATAAGTTGTCAAAATGCGCAAGTTACTTCGGTATTTAGTTATTTGTTACCACTAGGTCGATGCCTCTGCTGGGGGACTGTCAGTCCATGAGGGAATTCACCAGCCGAGTAGTCAGTACTTCGGTGCTGACCCGAAAGCCAATTCTATTACGAACCTTGCACTATATAAAATTTTGAAAATTTTGTTGAAACTTAGGAGTATCTCCCTCGTGCAAAGCTCTGTTCTTAGCTGATTATTACTTTACATTTAGATCGTATTGGTTCTTTGTTCTCTTTAAGTTTTTTGAACATCTTTTAGTTAATGGTCTTCAAATCTTTTAATTTTGGTCTTCAAAACGTTACAATTCTGGTCTTCAAAACGTTTAGATTTCATCTGCACTGAAGAAACATAAGTTGTCGAAATGCGCATATGCTGAAAAATAAATTCTCATTTACTTCGGTATTCCGATACTTGACATTCTGTGTCGTTAATTCAATATCTTAAGTCGTGATTCCTACATCGCTTTATCGCAATTTCGACATTAGTATACCGTATTTATGATACAAGATGTCGTAATTTCAACATCATACACTAACAAAAAAACAAAACAAAAACAACAATACTGATTTATGTTAATGGTATGCTTTTTATCGTAATGATGTCATTCAGTATCAATTTGAAGAAATATGAAATAATATTATTATTTATGTAAAAAATAAGTATCGAATTTTTCTTAGAAAATAATTACAGTAAAGATTGTCACGTTCAGATTGATCAAGGTTATGCTGCGAAAATCTGCAGCTGCAGGAGAAGGAAATAAAGACAATTAACGAATTTGTAAAGAAAACAGTATATCAGCTGAGTAATTTTATTGGATTGTCACCCATTATAACATTAAGTAACATTATCGCGAAAGAAATAGGATGAAATAGACAAAAGACGTCATCACTGAAAATTTACTACGATCTGTTTCAAAACGGTTTTATAATATGTATTAGGTGACCTTACGTAAACACATGTAGGGATCAGCTGATCTTTTGTAAACCTCAAATGATATAAAGGAAGAAGGTGTGTCAACTGTATTCCGATTATGCATTTTCGGGGCAATCCATTTTATACCTTATATGCATTTTCGGAACAATCCATTTTATACCTTAAAAAAAAACAGACGAATCTGAGGTCCCTTGATAAATTTTGACAATCACACTGAAGAATTGAAGAAAATTTTCCTGAAAAGAGGACACCCTCTCCATATTTTACAGAATTCCATAGCAACAGCCAGAGCTTTGAACAAAGACAATTTCCTGGAACAGGAGACTCCGACCGATTCTATAACAGCAAAAACTATCCCATAAGTCACCACATATCATCCAAGCAATGAAGAAATGAAGGGTATTATCAGTAATCGCACATAGATTTTAAACAGGACTCGAGAAACTCAACACTTTACACGGACTTTGGCATGAGTATCAAAAAATGACAAATTTACATGCAACACCTGCTGGTGTATTTTTTTTGAATGTAGAAAATGTACAAAACAGTTCATCGGGTTGATTGATTTATTAGTTGGAATTTTAACGTCCATGGAGCAATATTTCAGCTTTATCGGCAAATCGGCTTTATGTTAATCAATTCAAAAGAAATATTAGTAAGAGAAAAAAGAAGCAAAAGCGGAAGGAAGGACGAAATTTGATTGCCACTGGAAAAGGGAAGAAATGGGTAGGGGCAGGAAATTTAGCCTTCTTTACGAGTCCCAGTGACTCTGCTCTCTTTAGACAATATAGAAGGGTCTTTTTACTGGAAGGAGCATAGTGTTCCTCCACACAGTTTGTCTACAATAGTTCGCGGTCAGGCTTACTCCGCATAGACAGAGCATTTCCCCATTCTACCGACTTGGGACGCGCCCAGCAGCTCTGTAGACAGAGCCCCTGGAAACCGATTCAGGTGCCGTGAACAATACATTTGGCCAACTGGAATTTCTATAATAGAATTACGTTTTAGGGGACATTTTTGGACATTAACACGAGAAACCAAGCTAAACCAGTATATAGCTACATTTTACTTGAGACGACCACAATAGAAAGGACGTCACCGCGATAGGCCTAGCAGCAACATTTGCCAACAAAAACTTCAGACTCAGGACTGAAGAAGCCTTCATATTAAAGTTCGCATCTACAGAACCGTGGGGACGTAACATAAAACATGGCTAAAACCAAAATTAAAAAACCGCCAATTACATATAGTGATTAATTCAATTAAGGACGCGCTTCAAGTACAGCGAAGGTACCAAGGACTTTGCAAGCATCTCCACCCTAAGGAGTCACAATAAGGAAATTCACGGACTTACTTTCGTAGTTTTTGAATGTAAAAAAATGTCACGCCATATTCACAAGAAAATATAATAAAATCGGACATCTGAAGACAAAACACCCTGAAATCTCAACAGATCACTATTCGAAGATAGATCAAAGCCCTCGTGATCATGCTAAGCCAACAAAGAAATTGATACTTCCGGGCGAGGCTTCCGGCAAGAAGAACTGGGAGAAAATAAAACCAACATTTAAGGTAGTTCCTGCTACAACGTACAATTTTGATAAGAAAAAAGATTAATACGATACCACTAGCACTTTGGAACTAGAAATGAGGAAAAAAAACTATTTTTGAAGAAGTCAAAATTTTAGATAACATTTAATAGGAAAAGTCAGATTAATTAATAACAGACAAAAGAATACAAATTTCTACGTCAAAAAAAAAAAACCCAAAAAAAAACAAAAAACAAATATTAATTATGTGAAAGATATTCATTTTTATTTTGTAAAAAAGGAGGGCAGTTTGATGTTCATAGAAAATGCCATGAAAATAGTAAAGAAAAAATCCATGTTGATTTTACAGATCGACTCATTATATTTATCAACGATCATACTTGATATTTGATAACTTTACTTGCCTAATTTATCTATGGTTTTACAGGACCAATTAAAAATGTTCAAAGTTTTTCCCTCCTTTACGTCAGCAGAAAGTTTTGAACCTTATAAAACAAGTACGCCCCCACTTATGTCGGAAATTATGCCCTAAATTAAAACGGTTCAGAACCTTTGATAAAAAGACATTTAGACATCGGTCTTGTATTGTAAAATCGAGAGTCGATGGTGGGCCATTTTGCATCTTAGATGACGTTGTATCAAACACGTTTTCTGTGACTGTCAAACAAAAATAGTAGAAAGGCAAAAATTAGTTAGCAGTTTGTTCAAATCCAAGACAAATATCTCAAAAGCTGACTAATGAAACAGATGTACGACCTGTCCATGTTCATGGGAAACTACTGAAGTACGGGGACCCAATAATGTGTTCACCATCCAAAACGAATTCACCTGCATTACCTTGAATGTAGGTATGCGATTCATTGGATTTGCTTTGGTAAACTATATGTTGGCGAAACGTGTCGCCAACTGAATGACCGTTTTGCAGAGCATCTGCGCTCCGTTAGAAACGACAGTGATTGCCCAGTCGGTAACCATTTCCGACTCACTAATTACATCATCTTGGATATGCGTGTGCCTGTTCTTATGAAAACCGACGGAGCCATTAAACATAGACAAGAACTCGAACTGAGAGCTATCCATCTTGTTTGAACTTTTAAGACGTCGAGGCTTTAACATCAAGAAATTTACCCTTGTCCGTACCGAAGTACGTCCGAAATTTTCGTCAAGGATTTCTCAGCTTGTGTATGCATGGATGATTTGATAATTGCTATGAAACTTTGGTATGATAAGTTGTAACGTGTCTCCCCCTTTTCAAATCCGTCACTCATCAACTTCCTGTTTGCCGATATATCTGTATGGCGGGGGCATCTGTGTCCCATGGACACATTTTCTTTGATTGTACCAGAAATGTAGTTTTATATCAGTTTGCTATCACTTTATTTTGAAATTTGTTTCTATTATCATTTTTTTCATGATTTATAGTCGATTTATTCATACGTCGCATTTTTTTTTGTCCTTTGAATTCTTGTTCTCACCGCTCACTTTCCACTTTGTTTCCTGTACTTTCCTGCCCCTACCCATTATTGTTTCCTCGACCGGAATATTTTTATCACCTTATTATGAATGTGTTCAAGATAGGCTAGCATTATCACAATTCTCGGCTTGCTGCACACATATCCCTACAGAGTTTTAGTTTCTCCATTTCTTCTCGTATGTTTTATTTTTTTCCCTAGAAGAGGACATTTTCTGTCGAAATTGTAGTATTGGTTTTTATCCTTCAAATTCAGCTGTGTTCTTATTTTTTGTTTTTATTTTGACACTACTCAGATGGTTAACCATTCGACGTATTTTTAAATTTTTGCAGCAATAGCAATGGTGTAGTGGTACCTTTCAGAAATGAGAATCAAACAGGTAAAATATTAAATTGTCGTCAAGATACAATTTTCCTCCATTTTGCTGAGACCAATTTTTCCAAAAAAAAAAACAACAACAACAAAAAACAAAAAAAAAAAAGCAAACAAACAAACAAAAACAAACATATGATTGTTTCTTTAACATAGGGTCAACTGGGTCATGGAAGACTCGGTGGGCTGCTTTGTTTACATATCTTGTTTAAAGAATATGACTGAATTTTATCCTGCATATACAATCAATAGATAGAAAAAAAAACATTCCAAAAGATGTGATTCCTTATTCATCAAATTAGTAAAATACGAAAAGTCTGACAAAGAGTGAAACAAAGTTACAACTGAAAGCTTGCAAAATATCGGTCACGTGACTTTATCTTCTTGATAAACGATAGAGTGTAATTATATTATTTTCACTTAAATTGATGTTACGAATGCAAAATGAATAAATAAATATATCATTTCTACATATCAAATTCAAGAATATATGTGCTGTAAAATGTGAATCCAGAAACATAACAGTCCGTAACACTTCATACCATCATACCATCACATAGGACCAAGCGTACACAATTTTCAAACAATAGATCATCATCTAAGGTATGTAAGGATAAAAGCACCAATAAACGAATGAAACGTGTGAACAGGAAAAAACAAAGCAAAACAAATTTCTGACTCAAAAGAGTAAAAAATAGGTATGTAAAGATAAAAGTACCAAGAAACGAATGAAACGTGTGAACAAGAAAAAACAAAGCAAAGCAAAGTTCAGACTCAAAAGAGTAAGAATGTACACGATTAAAGCAACTAGGCACACATGTAAGTTGATGATTCTCAGTCTTCAGGTAAATCTGAAATTGACGAGACAGAACTTTGTTGTTTGTGCAAGAAAATTAACACCCGCGGAACTGAGAACAAGTGTTTCGTATTTGGTAAGTACATGTAGGCATAATGATTGATTAATGTTCACATTCATTGGGTTCATTTAGTTAACTGCACAAATTATTTTTGTGTAAGCATTGTGTATGATGTAATTTAAGACATTAAAAGAAATGAAGGGATATGGAGTAAATGCACATAGGACAAAATCAATATAAATACGTGGTAAGATAAATCAAATGGGATAACGCTTTAATCGTCGTTTTTAGGATACACAATGATATGTTATATATCATATATTTGGATCCGTCCATTACAAGACATCGAGTCTGAGGAATCCACATTGTATTTCACAGCCCAAATAACTTTGATATTACTGTTCTTGTAACCCTAAAATGTATAGTATATTCAATTCATTATCTGCCGTCATCGTAGATGAGTTGAATCTTTTAAGTCCACAAATGTTCCTGAATTACTGTATATTAAGCCATATTTAGGTAAGAGTTTGTTACTGTGTTGACGTACCCACTATGACTTAACAGCGACTTTGATTGGCATTTTGCCCGGTGCCAGCAATGGATCAGATCATGCCAATGATGATAAAACTGGATTTTCGTTCGAGTTTACATTGCTGGAAGTTTATTCAGAATTTAATTTCCTTTTTCCCTTTTGTATCTCACGTTATGTCTAATTGCGTGGGCATTGCCTCTTTATTGCAATGATTTCAATGTTTGATTTATCCTTCTGACCCGTTGTTTCGGTATTTGACTGATACGATATCATGGATATAAAAAAATGCTTCTTTTGTGTCTGTGTGTTCTGATTGCTTCAAAGTATTGATTGATTGATTGATTGATGTTTTACGCCAACTTCAGCAATATTTCAGCTATATTGTGGCGAGAACTGTTTAATATATTGAACAATTTTAACAAATAGATATACAAAATATAAATATAAAACCATTACAGCTTTATACAAGTAAAACAAGTGTGTAAAATATAAAAACATAACACGAAGAATGTAAGTTTAATTGTTATAATATCAGAACTTTTAAGATAAATTGTTACATTTTTGTTTGGTTGAATTTTGTTTTACTTATTGATTACAGAATTTAGACGTTTTTCACATATATAATTAATGTCTCTTTAGAGTAATAATTGGAATATCGACCATCCCTTATGTAACTTTTTATTTGGTGTCTTGTATATGTGTTGTACATTAATTATCTGTGAGTTGTCTTTGTATGTCCATTTATTGTACTGAAAAATAAAACAATTACAAAAAAAAAAACAATGTTTTTAAAAAATGGTAGGTAAATATGCATAAATTTAATCAATTTTCAATGGGAAGTTGTTAAAAGACAAATCCAAATAACTAAATACCGAAGTGACTGTGAAACAGATAACTGCTCACATTTCTTATTACGTGACTTCAGCTGCGCATCCATCTAATGAGGGTTTTGTGATCGTTCATCGTGATGCTTGCAAATTTGAATGCCAATTTTTTCGTACATTTTGCGATTTAAATCATAATGATCAATTCAATCGATTTTTTACAGTTATGACTCATTGCTCCTTCCCCATCACCGTAATTATCACGATTTCTGCAATCCAACATTATTACTTCCAAATTGAGATGTTTAAACGTGCGACCTATAATCACTGTGTTTACAAAAAAATCTTGTTCCCCGTACTATATTCGTCGAAGATTAAAATCGAAGTTCGATCAAGGGGGTTCACGCCGACCACCCCCTTTCATTTTGATTCTCTTTCGGTCGGCTCGGTCCCATTTTAGGACTAACAGATGTAAAAATAAGCACCTTTTTAGAGGAAGGTTTGTGTCTGTGATTTTGAATTAATTCTACAAAATAGACCAATTTACCCGTTACTTCATCTGCAACGTTACACCACATACTGCATATACAGAAATGAGAGTTTTTCACTGCCTTTATTGTCGAAAGAGTGATCATCCCGTGCATTTATGCTGTTGGAAAAGGTGGAAGAAATTCATATTCCGCTTTTTCATATGCATACTTTTCTCTTAGATTAAAAAAAAATACAAATTTAAATGTATCAATAACAGTAAATATATTTTCAGAATAATGTTGTAAGAGACTTTTATGCAATCAATATTGTACATACTTTTTTTTGGCATTGTAATGCATTTCTTCTTCCAATGCAAAGGCCAAAGTGACGTGAATAATATATATCATTATGCTGTTTCGTTTCTCAAATTCTTTGAAAATATACTTTTGTCGTATTTATACAATTTAAATATACGCTGTTAATATTTCTTGTAAGTAACAGACAGACAAAAACATCCTTCCTTACATCTATCTTTACTTGAGTCTTTCGCATTGCCTTTAATTGTCCTCCCAATTTTCTCGTTCTTGTTGTCCCCCGCCGCACCGCGACGGTGGGACATAGTAATGGTCTGCGTCCGTGTGTCCGTCCGTCCGTCCGTCCGTCTGTCTGTCCGTCACACTTTCTTGTGGACACAATTCCTCAGAAACCGTGTATTGGATTTTGTTCAAATTTTGTAGGATTGTTAGTCACTATATGT
>MJUU01041589.1:31963-68563 GCA_002080025.1 Modiolus philippinarum
CCAAATTGAGATGTTTAAACGTGCGACCTATAATCACTGTGTTTACAAAAAAATCTTGTTCCCCGTACTATATTCGTCGAAGATTAAAATCGAAGTTCGATCAAGGGGTTTCACGCCGACCACCCCCTTTCATTTCGATTCTCTTCCGGTCGGCTCGGTCCCATTTTAGGACTAACAGATGTAAAAATAAGCACCTTTTTAGAGGAAGGGTGGTGTCTGTGATTTTGAATTAATTTTACAAAATAGACCAATTTACCCGTTACTTCATCTGCAACGTTACACCACATACTGCATATACAGAAATGAGAGTTTTTCACTGCCTTCATTGTCGAAAGAGTGATCATCCCGTGCATTTATGCTGTTGGAAAAGTGGAAGAAATTCATATTCCGCTTTATCATATGCATACTTTTCTCTTAGATTAAAAAAAAAATACAAATTTAAATGTATAAATAACAGTAAATATATTTTCAGAATAATGTTGTAAGAGACTTTTATGCAATCAATATTGTACATACTTTTTTTGGCATTGTAATGCATTTCTTCTCCCAATGCAAAGGCCAAAGTGACGTGAATAATATATATCATTATGCTGTTTCGTTTCGCAAATTCTTTGAAAATATACTTTTGTCGTATTTATACAATTTAAATATACGCTGTCAATATTCCTTGTAAGTAACAGACAGACAAAAACGTCCTTCCTTACATCTATCTTTACTTGAGTCTTTCGCATTGCCTTTAATTGTCCTCCCAATTTCTCGTTCCTGTTCCTCAAAGTTGGTATACAAATAGTTTGAAAAATAATCACTTTAAAATGTAAATTTATTGATTAGTAAGAATTAAATACTGTGAAAGTACTATTGTTCGTGGGGATCGAATTTTCGTGGATATCATGGTACGCTTAAACCACAAAATTAAGTTTCCAAACGAAGTGTATTTTCACTAGAGTATTAATGCATGGAATTCGAAACCACGAATTAAAGTTCCAACGAAATAGTGATATTTATGAAAACCACGAAAGTTGATGTTCACGAATAAAAGTACATCCACAGTATCCAGTTAGCAATATGTCAGCTATATCAGGACGAGAACAAATTAAAGAACCTTAGTGAGCAAGCTCACATACCCCACGCCCCCACATTTAGGATAATCCTGCATTATCTCAAAATTATCAAAAAATTGAAATCCAAGTAGTTTGCACATCTCTTACAGATGAACAATCATCCTGTAAAATATCTTAAAACCTGTAGCAGGATTTATCCGGGCAAAATGAGTACCCTGTAAACTTCCTATCTTATAAACTGTAGGAGGAGTTATCCGGACAAATAATGTACCCTATATGCAATATAATGCATAAGAATTACAAAGTTCAACAATGTGTAGTTTTCTGAAAAATTTTCAAAAATCAAAATCCAAGTAGCATGCACATCTTTGATTTGTGCACTATCAACCAGTAAAATAAAAACTTCCTAGCTTAAAAACTGTAGGAGGAGTTATCCGGACAAATGGTGTACCCTATATGCAATACAATGCATAAAAATTACAAAGTTGAACACTGTGTACATGGTGTAGTTTGCTGAAAAATTATCAAAAATCAAAATCCAAGTAGTATGCACATCTTTGATATGTGTACAATCAAGCTGCAAAATAAAAACTTCCTAGCTTAAAAACTGTAGGAGGAGTTATCCGGACAAATGGTGTAGCCTATATGCAATATAATGCATAAAAATGACAAAGTTCAACAATGAAATTATCAAAAATCAAAATCCAGGTAGTATGCACATCTTTGATATGTGCACAATCAACCTGCAAAATAAAAACCTCCTAGCTGAAAAACTGTAGGAGGAGTTATCCGGACAAATGGTGTACCCTATATGCAATATAATGCATAAAAATGACCAAGTTCAACAATGTGTAGTTTGCTGAAAAATTATAAAAATCAAAATCCAAGTACATGTAGTATGCACATCTTTAATATGTGCACAATCAACCTGCAAAATAAAAACTTCCTAGCTTAAAAACTGTAGGAGGAGTTATCCGGACAAATAGTGTACCCACTTGATGACGGACGGACGGAATGACGGACGGACGGACGGACTGACGGACCAGTCAAAAACTATATACCCTCCGCAACTTCGTTGCGTGGGGTATATGGATTGCCACAGGAAAAGGGGAGAAATGGGTAGGGGCAGGAAATTACGCCCCATACGAGTCCCACTGACTTTGCTCTCTATAAGATAATATTGAAAGCGTCTTTACGCTGCATGGAGCATGACGTATCTCGGTTTGCAGAAAGGGTCTCCGTACTATTACCAGACTATCCCATAAAGACAGGGCATTCCCTTATCCACATTCTGGGGACGCACCCTGTACCTCTGTAGCCCGAGCCCCTGAAAACAATTTCATGTGCCGGTATAAAATGAAATTACTTAACGTTAATGTCTTGGGAATTCTTTCATGTAACTAGGCCTTGGGATAAACAACTAAAGGATGAGGAGTATTTGCACTTGAGACGAGGTCTCTACAAGAGAATGGAAATGGAAAATCAAGCAATTGAATGACGCTTGTAATGAACGTTTTCATCTTCAAGTCACCAGGAGGCCTTCAACTGTGAACTTTCTACATATGTCAAAGAAAGTTCAAGACGGTACTATCACCGATTTTGGCGGAATTCATTGCTGGGTGTCGAACAAAGTTACATTCATACGAGATCGTCAAGAAACATAAATTTTGCTTTTCCACCACTGCCATCCGTTCTTCGACAAAAGCACTAATGTCCTAAGCTAGTGTACAATTACTCGAAAACGTTAGATAAAAAGCCTGAATTTTGCAGCTAGTAAAAGAACTAGCCTTACAAATTCACTAGATTTTTATGATTTACTAGGCGTGATCTCTCAAACATAATTGTTGTTTCCTCTACCGGATTTGACATGTTCAACACGGCGGGTGTCTTATAAGAAGCAGGAGATGCTAACTCTACCGGTGCACCTGATCTCACCCATGGTTTTTTATTGGGCCCGTGTTGTTCATCTTTGTGTGTGTGTGTCTTCATTTTTCTTTTCTGTGCCGTACTCATGTTGTGTCTGTTTCTTTTTTGTTTCTGATGTTGCCATTGTCCTTGGATAATTCATTTTGGATTGAAGGTTCGGTTCTCACTTACTGAACTGATAATGGAGGTTCCATTGTAATGTATTATTTTTCTCTTGATTTCACAGATGCATTAAGTGTAACAAGACAGGGACAGGACGTATCTACTAATGTTGAGATAACTTGTGACCAATCCCTTTTGCCTTTGTTTTTGCAAATAAAATATGTTTATATAGTAACAAGATTAGCATTTGAAGTGTAATACTATATCGCCAAGCTGATTTCACATGACTCAAGCGATAGGATACTCTACCAATAAATTATCTGATACAGTATTTTGGCATTCTTGGAATTGGGCTTCACTGTTTTATTAGATATGGCTAAATTAAGTTAACTGTGACATAGTAATTTTTGCAATTAACGTACATTATATTAGATTTTAAGACTAATGTGCACGTGAGAATATAACTTTTGTTTAAAATATTGACACTACAATGAACCAAAAAACGGGTTCAAAATTTTTTTCATAATTGTAACAGATGTAATTAAGTGCAATGAAAAAACTGCAGAACAGTCAAAATGTTGATGACTGATGCATTTACATTTTAATTGAATATTGATTTACCTTCACTCAGACATATTTCACATTTTACAGAGACAAGAACACGTTTGTCGATAGTGTAATCAATTTGGGGTATGGAAAGGGTCATGTAAAGGAAAATTGCGACTACCACTAGAAAAGCAAAGTGAAATCGTAGTAGGCCATAGACTGAAATTACTTTCCGTGCACACANCACTTCCCATCTAGACCGATTTTTTTCAGTCCCCCTATATCCCCTCTTCAAAATAAAACATGTTAACACGAACATAACCTGCACACATAGACAGTATAGGGCCACTTTTATGGTACATCACGAAAAATTCTTGTATTTTCGTTTTAACCCAAGTTTCATCTTTTAAGCTCCATAATTTAAATGATTAAAAAATATGTACTGAAATTTGGTATCAAATTAAAGCTAATTTAATATCCTTTACAATGAATTCAAGTTTGGGCACTTTATTCCATTTTTCTGATCTGGGGATACAAAAAATGGACCCCCTGCAAAAAAAATAGCGAAAAAGACAGTTTTAGGCTATCAATTCCTTTCAGATAAAGAACCCTCCTCAATTGAGCTAGTTTTTATGCCTAACTTATCAGTTGTGATACAATGTTGGAAAATAAAAGCATTAAAGTCCATAAAATTTTCATTTTCGGTATAAAATTTTTGAAAAATGGGAATTTTCAATTCCTTTCAGATAAAGAACCCTCGTCATTTGATCTAGTTTTTATGCCTAATTTATCAGTTGTGATACAATATGGAAAATAAAACTATTGAAGTCAATAAAATTTTGATTTTCGGTATAAAATTTTTGAAAAATGGGAATTTTCGGAATATTAGATTTTTTCACAATTTCGACTTTCTGACCTTATGGTTGTAAAAATCTGAATATATATTTAATAATTGCCGATGTAACACTGGATGAAATGATTGATTTACTGAAAAAAAGAGTCTCATTAAACTTGAAGTTACAAATTTATTATAAATTAAATGCATATTAAATCTATAGTTTAAGTAGCAAAATGTAAATGCAAGTAAACTTGAAATTTATCAACTTTATTTTGCATTTAATATAAATTTTACTTGAAATTTAAATGGTGAAGTAAATAAAGCTTAAATTTGAGAGTTTATTTGTCGAAATAAATGTAGTTTAAACAAGCTTTAAATTATAGATTTATTTAGAGAATAAACTTAAAGTATTCTTATAAACTACAAATTAAATATGAGTTTAGTGCTAGTTGAATATTTCAGTAAATCAAACTTTTTATGTAGTGTTTACTGTTATTTCAAAAACCTTTTGAGATATTGTTAAATGTGAATTGCAAAAGTGTTGAGGTTTCCAGAACTACAATTTCTACATATGTCCAGCAGATTCGCATCTCATCCAAGATGGCCGCCAGCGGGGAAGATAGTATAACATAGGACTCTATGGGAAATGCATTCAAAGATCTTCTCCTCTGAAACCACTGAGCCAATGGGGACCAAATTTTGTCACAGTAGTCTTTGGATAGTCCCCTTTAACGTTTTTGATTTTTATGTTCGTACTTCATCTAAGATGGTTGCCAGCACGGGACATAGTTTAACATAGGACCCTATGGGAAATGTATTCAAAGATCTTTTTCTCTGAAACTACCAAGTCAAACTGTACCAAACTTGGTCACAATAGTTCTTGGGTGGTCCCCTTTAAAGAATATGATTTTTACTTGCGTACCTCATCCAAAATGCCAGCGTGGAGCACAGTTAAACATACGGACCCTATGGGAAATACATTCAAATGTCTTCTCCTCTGAACCCACTGAGCCAGTTGGAACCAAACTTGGTTACAATAGTCTTTAGATGTTTCCATTCAACGTTTGTGATTTTTATGATCATACCTCATTCTCAAGATGGCAGCCAGCAGGAAACTTAGTTTAACATAGGGACTCTATGGGAATGCATTCAAAATGTATGCAAACCTACTGAGCCAATTGGAACCAAACTTGGTTACTTTGGGTGATCCCTTCCAAAGTGTGTGATTTTTAGTTTGTACCTCATCCAAGAATGAAAATGTAACATCTGGTGAACTGATTTATAGTATGAATGGGTGGTCTAGATTGGTAAAAAAGAATAAAACCAGTCAACAGGTGAGCGATACAGGCTCATGTGAGCCTCTAGTTAATTTGGCAACCTACTATACGGGAACATTACGCAACAACCGTAAAATGCCCGAATTGATACAAAATGTCATTCTTGCTCGAAATATATATACCTTCTCATGACAAGGAAATGTCCTAGTATGTGCAATGAAAGATTTGGAAAATAGAAAAACTGTTAGATCACATCATAATGCGCGCGTTATAGACAATACGCCTTCAATTATAACGTTTTTTAAAAGCTTTATGGGAGGTGTGGACTTAAAGAGTTTTATGAAGACGGTCGTAAAACAACAAGGATGTTGAAAAAGGCAACATTAAATGTAATGCACAGGATGAATTTAAATGCATACATACGCGCATTTTGTATAAAATTAACACTGATGAAAACAAGAGACTAAGTAGGATTCATTACATGCAGTCTATTAATGAGGATCTTTCAACCCCCTTTCAAGCAGGCGCAACGTTGAACGCAAATATATGCAGGTTACGACAAAAGGAAAAAGATTGTATCTTATGTTCAAAACGAAACGATCCTGGGATCGGCACCGTTCAAAAACAATATCTAGGTTTTGTTTCAAAGGAGTGCACGAAAAATGTTAAAAAACATGCCATGTTTTGCAATGTTGATGAGTAATGCAATAGGCCACACTTTTAATTATTAAAGAGTTTTTTTATTGTTATGTTTTAGGCAATCTCAATTGCAATCTATTTCTCTACAAACGACTGCTTGAAAAAATACGACCGTTTTTTTGGTATATGTTAGTTTTGTTTTCCATATAATTTTCAGCGTATGTGTCTAAGTCACAATTCTCTGTGAGTAGGTGTGTAAAATTATTTCAGGTGATTATATTGCCAGCAATAAGTCAATCTCTTTTCTCTTTCATAATTTCAGTAACAATATTTGTTGACTATCAAAAACGTAATCTCACATTTCCCCAACTGAAAAACTTGGACCTACAATTGCATGATATTACAATTGCAAAGCGATTTCATCCAGTTATTTTTGACAATCGCGCAGCATTGCTGAGATAGCAGCCTTCTAATGGTATGAATAATGCGTCAGACAATTTTTGGTAAGAAAGTCACTATTTTTCCCACTCTACTTTCCGATTTCGACGAAGTTTCAACTGAATTTGCCGCCGTGCGCGGTCCCGGCTTATGAATAGGCCCGCAACATCCTTTGAGCTTGGAGTATGAGTCTTCCTAACAGAGGACCCCGAGGGAACCCCGGAATATAGAAATAGGACCTAGTATCTCCGGCTTGCGGGGTGTGACCCCTCCTAAACGGGGGCTGACCCCGAGGGTTCCGGGATATAGAAATAGGACCCGTTCCGTGGTTGTGCGGGATTAATAAATACACAACCCATCTTTCGGATGGGATGTAAACTCAGGTCCACGTGTTGGAAGAAATGCCACGCTTCCTGCACGTTAAAGAACCCCTGTAGTAAGCTCCTTTTGGGGTGGTCCGTAGGTGATCGGCTACAATACTAAATTCCCCGCCCTTTTCGATTTCACCCTACTTTTCCAGTGGCAGTCAGACTTTTCCGTCCCATGGCCCTTTCCATACCCCAAAGTGATTAATTATTAACAAACTTGTTCTCGTCTTGATATAGCTGAAATATTGCTGAGTAGACATTAAACAATATTCAATCAATCAATCAATCAACTGAATTTGTAGGCGTTAAATATGAATATATTTTCAAGGAAATATTTCATTTTGAAAATGTACTTATTTGGAAATAGTTCATATGACACCCCTTTTGTTAACAAATAAGTATAGAGATACCTTGTCGCTTTTGTGATTGATTGATTGTTGTTTAACGCCAACTTCAGCAATATTTCAGCTATATCGTGGCGTGAACTATTGATGATATTATGAATATATAACTAAAAAATCGTATAAAACGTATGGCTATGTACAGATAAAACAACTTCTAAAAGATAAAATCGTACGCTATACAATTTAAGATAAATAGATGAGATTTAATGGAATTTAAACCTAGGATAATATAAACTTATATTTTACTATACATATTTACAGCTTTTAATAAAGGGCTACGCCGAGCGCAGCATGATACGACCGCAGCATGTCGACCACTGAAATTTGAACAAGTGTTAACTAAAATTAATATGGACACAGTAATTTGCTGGACACAATAAGAAAAATCTGTTTCACATATTTTGAAATATTGCAATTTGGCCCCTTTGACCCTTTATAGCTTGGAAACCGTAAGAGCTACGCAAAATCTATTGCCATAGTAGTGAAAGCTTACACGATGAGAATAATCCAAAGAAAAAAATTGATGAGAAATGGAAGATTTCACATATTTCTAATAATTACAATTTTGGCCTCTTTGACCCCTCATATCTATGAAGTGTAAAGAGCTACGACAAATCTGTTGACATACTACTGATAGCTTACAATGAGAGGAATTCAACGTAAAAAATCCCATCAAAATCTGATGAAAAACAAAAATTTTAGGTTATCCTAATGTTTGCAATTTTGGCCCCGTTGGGCCCCTCATAGCTTGGAAAGGAAACAGGCAATCAAAAATCTGATGGATCAGCACTAGTTAATTTTTCATAAGGAATCTATTGCAAAAAACTGCATCAAAATCGGACTTAAAATTTAAAAAAAATTAAATTTTTTGAAATTCGCCCCTTTTGGGCCCCATTAATCAGATGGCATACTCCAGATTGGAAATTTTTTAAGGAGTACACTGAAAGAAACCCCATTAAAATCCGATAAATAATAAACATTCTACAGTAAAATATGTGAAAACACCAAATTTTGCCCTTTTTGGGAAACGGGAGGGGCCACAAAAGCCAAAACCATTCCTAGCCTTCCTTGCCAAGAAACATTGTGTTAAAATTTCAGAAGGTTTGATCACCTGGAAACTGGAACTTGAGTTATTGACCAAAAAAAGTGTCTACAGACGACAACGACGACGACGACAGCACCATACCATTATACGACCACAAATTTTTTGCGGTCGTATAAAAATTGAATAATTTTGTCGCCAGCGTTTGTAAATAATTCTTTAAGAAAATCGGCTGTATAAAATGTGCGACGTATGTCGGCAACATCAACACAGTCAAGTAAAACATGCTGTATTGTGTAAGCACAATTGCATGGAATACTCTCAGGTCGGTCTTCTTTATTTAAAATATAACCATGAGTTGTTCGTGTATGTCCGATTCGGCACCTTGTCAGAACAACTTGTTCTTTCCGATTTTTTCCAGACGAACCAAGAAGTTTACAAACTTCTGATTGTATTCCATGCAATTTATTATTTATTAGCAAGTCCCATCTTTCTTGCCATATCTTTTGGATGTATTTACTTATTAGAGGCTTCATGTCAGTGTACGGCACTGGACAATCCGCCACCTCATCATCTAATGCATCCTTTGCCTCCTGGTCAACAACTGTGTTTCCATAGATCCCTACATGACTAGGGATCCAAGTATAAATGACTTCTTTGCCTATACCACCCCGGTGAACGTGAGATCGTCAACTCGGACGCGATCAGCAACGCGGATTAAACATGGATAACACCAGTTTTGAAATGGGTCCATTTAAAGGGTATTTATGAATTTTTAGTTATTTCAAACACACAATGACAGTATTTACTCTACATTTTTGCTGATACGTACATATATCGGTATTTAAAATGAATTTAAAATGAGTTTTTATATGAAAAATGAAAACGTAGATGCGATCGACAACGCAAAAAATTGCTAACAAAGCGATCGTATAACGCACAAAATGCGATCGGAAAACTTATTAAGTAAATATAAAGATACATTTGAATTCATTTTAGTCATGAGACTAAGCAGCATTTTAAAGTCCAAGTAAAGGTAATTTAGCAGTAGAGTTTCTCCAGTTTGAACAAATTTCCATGAAAATTCTTGTTCCCACTATTTTTTTGTCTTCGTCATGTTGTCTCAACGTGTATTACATCTGAATTGCCGTGTTTTTGTTCTTCGATTTTAGAATTTTCTCTCCTTTTTTTGCTTTTGAATTTGTTTCCAGATGTATCTAACAGAATGAAGCAATATTTGTTATTGTCTGCATAAACACAACAAGGGGCTCTCAAGATGCTATAACAGTTTCAGAGATCTAAATGGCCTTTCCCCATACCGGGGTCAAAGATAAACTATGTTCCCCGCTGGAGACCATCCTGCCGGAGACAATGTTTGAAGGGAACCATCTAAAGACCCTAGTAAATCAGTTTGGTTCAAATCGACCAAGTAACTTCAGTAAGATTTTTGAATGTGTTTTCCATAGAATTCAACGGTTTATTCTAAGCAACGTATACCGCTGGTTGCAATCTTGGATGAAACAGCGGCAGCAGAACACCGAACGAACGTAGAAGTAGTATTTACAAAAATCGAAGTCAAAAGACATGGCAAAAACGAGAACACAGAAAACAACGACGTTAGACAGCTACAAAGCACAGAAAAAACACAACATTCAAAAGCATGAACTCCCATGAAACTGAGAGTGACATCATGTGCTCCGGAAGAGTTAGCATGTCCGGCTCTGTTCATGGCTCCCGTCACACTGTGAGTGAGGAAAATATGTTTTTGAAAGATCTGGCTGTTTGATAGCCGATTGGTAAATGTCATTTTCTAACCCCAAGACATAACAAATTAAAAATCAATGGTACGTGTTACTTTTCTAACCCTCGAACAGTGCCGTGTTAAAACTGAGGAAGGTTTTAATAATTACTCAGAGACATATAATTAATATTAATTTATATTCTGCTGAAGTGAAATATCCAGGTAAATCCTGCAATTTGATTGGTTACCTTGACAGGGGATATGAGACCGTATCCCCGTGGTAGCAAAATTGTAATTTTTAAACGCTTTTAAAAGAAAAATTATAGCACTTCTAGCAGAATATAAAAGTTATTCGGGCTTCACAGGAGATACGGGTTCATATTCCCTGTCTGTGCCCTATATCCCCTTCGCCTGATGGTTCAGGGGGTATAAAACACAGACAGGGAATATGAACCCGTATCCCCTGTGAAGATTCCCGAATAACATATAATATGTCTCTGTATTTACTCTCTAACATTGACAAGGACAAATCGGAACCAACACAAACATAATAAAATAATGACATGCCGGAAACTTTTTCAAATGAGAGGATATTTCAAGGAAAAAACTAGAGAGACTGGTTACAATTCTCCCTTATATATATTCCTGCTTCACTCATTTGATTCCAGAAATTAATAATTGCAAATTAAAGCTTAAATCTTTGTTCAGTAGTCTAAATCCTCATACGGTAATAACGGTAGGCACAATTGTGACAATATCTGAAATTCTACAGAGGGTTAGAAATTACACCAGGACAAATTTATATATGGAAACTTGCGTTCAAACATAGGTAATCAATAGTTAAACATTTGCCTTATTATGGCCCACTGTCAAGGTAACCCAATTTTGCCTGGACGCCGAAATACCATCAAAAATGCATACCCATGCAGAACTTTCAACTTGTCGGTGAAAAAGTCGATTGTCCCAGCTAAACGCGTCTGAATTCGTAAGAACTGACAAACAAACTTACGGACGGACAAGGGTAAACCATATGCCCGGCCTTTCGTCGCGAAGGGGGATGAAATCATGATGCATGTCTGCTTGTCTCCACTATAAAGATGGCTAGAAAATGAACACAATAAACAATGAAAGGATATGGAGTAAATGTATATGAGACAAGGTCTATACAAATACATAGTATAACCGAGCTAAGGAACAACGCTTATATTGTTGTTCTTCTTCATCTTGAAGTCACTATGAGGCCTTCAACACTGAGCATTGCTCATACCTCATAGTAATGTTAAAGACGGCCCGTAGCACCGGTTTGAGCGGAATTCTTTGCTAAATGCCGAAAAAAAAAAAAAAAAAAAAAAAAAAACGCTACATCAATGTCTTACTGGTGATGGATGCGAGAGCGTTAACAAACATAAATCAAACTAGCAAAGTGCTCTTACGACCACTGTCATCCATTGTGGAACAAATCACTAGTATCTTAAGCTGGTGGACGATTACACCATATAGACAAAAACAAAACACTCATCAAGTCGATTGTAAGAAAACTTGGCATAATAAAATAGTGAGAAATGGGCACTATAAACAGGTGGTAGGAAATACATTTGGAAATTACAAAAATAATAAATGCCAAAATTTGAAAGCATGACAGTAATTCCCTCACGCACAAGTACACCATAACTGGAAAAAGATAGAGAGCATACATTTCTCGCACGGGAAATCTTTTTACAGACTCCACGCTGCAGGAGAGGCAAACCGTCAGCCTGAAATAAACAATGAGAGCAAGGATATGGAATTAATACACATGAGACAGAGTTAGTGATGAGTTGCGGATAATGCTATGTTTTTATTGCCAGATGGAGAGACAGACGGACACAAGGTGACATGTGGTGGTCTGTCAGGTGAATTAACTTGAATACGAAAATGCAATCTAAATAAGTGAACGCCAAAGAAATGTCTAGGTGAACAGCTTTTCAATGGCGATTATAGATCTTACTTTTACATGTACGGTAAAGGAATTAACTATGCGTTTTGTTCTCTTGTTCGGCCATTGCATTTATTATTTTTGCCTTATGGAAGGTAGTAAAATATGGTATATCAAAATTACGAAAATGCACACGCATTATAATAATTGAAACTGTTCTGTGGAATGTCATGCTGAAATTAATTTTTAAACTTATTCAATGCATTCGAACCAATCACGACTTAGGGAACGATATACAAAGGAAAGTGATTAAAAATATCAAAGAATGGGAAACGTTCTCGAATTTTGCCTACTTGGTTGATGATGCCCTCGGAGATGGACAAACTATCGACGCACAGGTAGAAAAAAACAGAAATCACCAATCTTGTATCCTGGATGGCTGGCGGAGAAGCTATCCTCCCTGAATTGCAAATACGGCATTCCTCAAGAAGTGTAGAGTTTAATATATGATTAAACACTGGGTTTAAGGAAATTATTTATGTACAACCCCGGCAGCTCACTCACAAACTGAATAAGTCCATAGGACTTTAGGTAATTTTTGTGAGTGACCTGCCAGAGTTAATACACAGTCACATAGTTTCCTAAAAAAATTGGTTAATTTTCATAGCTCCAAATGAGTTTAAAAAATGTTTTTTATGAGTAAACGACGTCTTTATTGCTGCACTATATTAACGGATTAATGGGCAAACAGAAATATCGAAAAATATATATTAGTATACATGGTAGGATCATGTAACCTTGCATAAGCACGCGTCTCAGATGGTATGTCAGCAGCCAAGAAAAATTATGTGTACTTTGACCAATACTTTCAGCTTGATTGATTTACTTTAAAGTTTATGGATGAGTTCAGGTCCAAGTCACTTTACATGGTATGATGTATGTATCTTTAATTGAAGGTCAGCATCCAGACAAAATTGGGTCTTTTTGACCTATATTTTCTGCTTGATTGATTTAACGAAATCAGATCAAAGTCATGATAACATCATTTATCGCTAATTAGCTTAATTTTTTATTGTTCCCAAGCGACGATAATTCTATTACTGCACTGATTTGAACATATCACCATCTCTATGGAACGTTAACAACAGCGTATTGATATCTCTTCCCTTGACGTTTCATGACAAAAATAATCCAAAGAAAAAAGCGCCATATTTAACCAAAAATAATATGTTTAACCATAGAAAATATTTCAGTGGAAAAAGAAACATATATCTGGTATAGTTGAATAACGGAATAAGCGATAAAAACACTATTAGTAATTAGTTTTGCTCGGACGGATTTCTCAGCTCGTATTGCATCTTGTGCGGTAGCACTCGATGTAATACAAGCAGAGAATTCCATACTCGCAAAACAAATTTCTAATGTAGATTTTCATGTGGGGTCAACATCCAGGCAAAATTGCGTTGAGCTGTAACAATGTGTCATAACGATGCGAACTTTGTAATCGTTTATTACCAATTATTTTCTATTTCCATGACAAAATAACTGGCCAAAAACTTCAGAAGAATCGGACAGTAAACATGATAAATAACCAAAGTACTTCCTTAAATTCTGTCTTCATAGATTTTGATTTAAAAGTTGCACGATCGCTTGTTTATCATTAATAGTAAGTTGTATGATCGCTCATTACATCGTTGCCGATCGCATAAATTATTGCGACATGTGTTAAAGAAAACGATATTTCCAAGTTATTTTATACATATACATTCTAACAATGAAAAATAATGTTGTGTAATTTAAACACTCTTTTAATATAGGAAATACAAAGTTTTTGCTTAAATTTAGCTTCGAATGTTAGACTGTGGTCACAGTGCTAGAACAAAATGGACTTCAAACAGTCAAATATCCATTGTAAGTGTATCTTCGGGACAGAAAAACATCGACAAGAAATACGTACTCCTTTCTAAACAAAAAAATTCTAGAAAGATGGTCTGAAAAAAGACAAATATGCCGTCTATTCTCACCTGATATTCCTACTGCAATGAAAACAATAATCCGCGTTGCTGATCGCATCCGAGTTGACGATAACTAAATACCGAAGTTACTGTGAATTTTGATTCTGCATATGCGCATTTCGACAACTTATGTCTCTTCAGTGCAGATAAAATCTAAACGTTTGGAAGACCATTAAGTCAAAGATGTTTAAAAACTGACAGAGAACAAATTACCAAATATGATCTAAATAGAAACGCGATCTCACGTTTACCGGGGTGTATACCAACAAGTGACTTGTAGAACTCAACGACCTTAAGAATAACTTTGTGTTTTGTCTTTCGACTTTCAATTGCCAATAGGCATGAGAGAGAATCAGAACAAATCAAGAACTTACTTTTTCGCGATGAAGCAACAAATTTGAGTGCTAAGTTAATAGCGTTGGCTTCGGCAAGGAACTCTTGTGACTTTTGTTTTAGAATCTGTGATATTGGTCAGTAAATGGGGGTAATAACAAAATTACCGAACAGTTTTCAAAGGCAGAAGTCCATGCGACAAAAGATCAGGTGGAAACCACGGCATAAATTGTCGACTGCAATGGTCCTGACTTGGGTCGACCGCAATGGTCCTGACTTGGTAAAGGCATCTCAAAGGAATAACTAAATACCGAAGTTACTGTGAATTTATTTTCTGCATATTGGCATTTCGACAACTTATGCCTCTTCAGTGCAGATAAAATCTAAACGTTTGGAAGACCATAAAATCAAATACTTTAAAGAGCTGATAGAGAAAAAATACCCAATATGATCTAAATGTAAAGCCAAAATCAGCTAAGGACAGAGCTTTGCATGAGGGAGATACTCCTTAGTTTTCAACAAAATTTACAAAAATTTAGATATTGCAAGGTTCGAAATAAAATCGGCTTTCGGGTCATCACTGAACTACTTACGACTGGGCTGGTGAACACCCTCGGGGTCTAACAGTCCACCAGCAGAGGCATCGACCCAGTGGTAACAAATAACTAATTACCGAAGTTACTGTGAATTTATTTTCTGCATATGTGCATTTCGACAACTTATGTCTCTTCAGTGCAGAAAAAATCTTAAACGCTCCAAACCTCCTTCCATTGCGTTAGTGTCAATTGGACCAGTCAACTCATGTAATATTTTTGTACATAGAACTACAGAACTATAATGATAAAGGGGATTAAGACGAAGAAAATTGCTACTTATAACTTATTTTTATTGAAGTCAGTTACGTATATCCGTTCACCAAAGTATTACAATGTTGAAAATGAATCCTCGTCACACAAAGTATTACAATGTTGAAAATGAATCCTCGTCACACAAAGTATTACAATGTTGAAAATGAATCCTCGTCACACAAATCCACTCCCTCGTCCATACATCTTCATCCATATCATTTAAAATATAGTTTTGTTTTATAATAAAGTCAATAAAAAGAATCTGCCACCCAATAAGTATTATGTCAGTAAATTAACACCAAAAACAAACTGAAAAGAGAAATAGTAACATATATATAAAAATGTCATGTACACTGTCATCTAATAAAAATCGTGTGCATTATCGATGTACTCGTACCTCCAACTTCCGGCATTGAAGGCATTTAGCTTGTATTATTTCTCTTCAAAAGCGTAGCAGATATCTTAAATGCGTTTTTGCAGGCTGACTCTACCCAGATTCATAGATATGCTCATTCCAGAAACTTATCTCGGTTAAACCCATTAAAATGAACGAATGCATTATTAGGATCCTGTCCCAGTATTTCATTGGTTGAGGACTCCAAAACATAGCTCTGACTTTGTGCGGTCAAAGTTCAGCCTTCCCTTTCACATCTTGAATATCTTTAGTAGTGTTGATTACTTACAGGTAAAACGAGACTTGCAGTCATATCTGTTTTCCTTTCTATAACCCTTGATGTTCCCGCAGTCTGTGTCTTCTTACTGGTTGCAGCTTTCTTTGTCCTTTGCACCCGTTTTACTATACTTTTTTTCTTCAGTCTTGATTTTACATTCTTATACTTTTGCTTAAATGTGGATTTATCTAATGCAGAATTATGACCATTCCTTTATACATTCAGTTTGCTGTACGCAGCCCACGAATCTGAATATATATTCTTGAACCTGAATGAACTTTTTGAAGTGAGATCTTCGTCCCTGTGTTCCACAGAATATAATATGATTTGATTGCCAGCTCTTTCTACGATGCCAAATATCAATGTCCAATTTCAAGTAGGTTTACCTCTATTGTACTTTATCTTGCGTTGAAAAAGGCTATCATCAATCTCTACCTCTCCTTGAAATTGTATTATCTCATATAAGCATATACGTGTTGAACAATTCTTTCCTTTATATAACTATCCCAGTTGGCTGCAGTAGTTTTGTAATTCATGTTGCTGCAATTGAACATCTGTGTAGTGAATTACCCTGAAAATATGTTTTGATAAGTAACATAAGATCTCTTGAATTGCACGCCGAACTAAAAAATGAATAAGAAAAAAAAAAATAAACTATACTTTGTAATGGAATGCTTCTGTCTTTTTCGGACACCTCAGACAAATTCAATCTGTTTTCTTTGATCTCCTATTTAGAATTGAAGTTGCAAAACAGTAGCAAGGTATGCTTGTGGCCAATAGCGAGTGGTTCCGAAACCACTGAAATAGTTCTTTGTTATCTTTTATAAATAAAGACGAAAAAGTCCAGTCATTGGACAAATCTTCGAATTAAATGTCACTTAAATTCCTTTTCATAAGACAAAAGTCCCTTCTCCGTGTATTTTACGCCCAGTCCCTCCGCTGCCACTAACCATTATTATACTGATTTATAAATAAGTAAGATTTTGGTGATCTTGGTTTAATTTTTACCTATGCTACACTCTGCTGGGTTGCTTAATCCATCTTAATAAAGATTAATCATTACTATTTATGGTTTACGAAAAGTTAAAATGACCCAAGTGCTTCTTATTGAATATTTGAAATATGTCTGTACGGGTATTTATCCTTCTGTAATTCATACCACATGTCATCACTGATGCTACTTTTTCATCTGAATTTTGTTAAATAGAATACCGATGATACAGATAAGACGAATAAAGTAAAATACACGTATTAAAATCTTTTCTTTTATTCTGCCTTTCTTTGCCAATATTTTTTATTTTCCCTTGCTACTTATTCCGCCACAATAAAACCTGTTACTATTGATGCCTGATTAATTGCATCCAACATTTTGTGTCGTACACCCCAGGGAGTAAGTTTGTTCTCCCTCTTAATATAAGAATATCTTTACATTTCATGTATATGAATTGTTCATTGTCACTTATTCCATCTTAATAAAACCTTTATTGATTAATATTGACGATATTAATCGTGATAATAATTTTTATCGTAACCACCAGAGGGGAAGTTTGTTCTTCGCCTTCTTAATATCTTAAATAGTTATATATTTCTTGTGAATGAAATTGTTATTCGGATACCTTGAGAGGGGGGTTTCGTTTGTTGTTTCCACCCTTTATTAACGAAATATTTCTATATTTATTTGCATTTACTCCCTCCCCCCAAAAAAATACCGAATCCCCCTAAAAGACCATGTGTGTTTTTGCCATCACTTTGCGTCCGTCGTCTATCAACAATTTCAAAAATCTTCTCCTCTGAAACTGCTGAGCCAATTGTAATCACTTTGCCTAGAGCATCACCGGGGTTTATGTTCGAATGGTCCGGAGACCAAACAACATGCTCGTTGTCCCTAAAATAGAAAATAGGGTAAATTGTTTTTTCTTTTTTTCTTTTTTTTATGCTTTTAAGCAAAAACCATTACAGATATCAAAAATATGAAAAAGCAAGAGTAATCAGCATTGAAATTTTTAAGAAAATCAGAAAACCCGTCTTGGAGTTATTGCGCTTTTTCCGTAAAATTGTCAAAATTCTAAAATATTTTATTCTTCTATTGGGAAAACTATAACAGATGGAAGTCAACTTTAAAATGCAAAAATGTTCAGCATACCAAACTCTGCCCATCTAGCAAATTTGAAGAAAATCTATGTACCCAAGTAGCAGCTATTAGTTTTTATTTTCCAATTTTCGTAGTTTTTTACCTTTTGTCTGATATTTCAAAAGCGATTTGAGATAGAGATTTAGCTAAAATAACAAAAGTGTTCAGCTTATCAAGAACTTCAATTTTTACACACATTCAACAGGTTCACATCTCATCCTACATGGCCGCAGCCGGGGAACATAGTTTTGAACATAGGACCGAATGGGATAATGTTGCACATTGTTACTTCTTGAAAACTGTTTCATACGCCAAGTTGATATTAGCTAGGCTTGGTAGCGTGACGGTCAGTAAACAAATGTAGGATTTTAGTTTCGATCAAAAATCCAGGATGGTCACCACTGCAGACCTTAGTTCAACATACGACTCAATGGGAATATGTTGTAAATAGCTAATTCTTAAAAAAATTATTATATATATCTCGTTGATATTAAGTAGGAATGATAACATGATAGTCATTTACCAAATTTTGCATATCTGTATCAATAACATATCTGAAATGACCGTCTATGGGGAACAAAGTTTACCACAGGACCCTATGGGAAATGTTTTGAGTTGTTAATCCTTGAAAACTGTCTCTTACATCAAGTTGATATTATTAACTGGGAATATTAACATGACGTCATTGAACAAATGTATGATTTTAGTACCCAAGAGATCACATAGAATAAAACATAGTTTTACACTGGATCCGATGGGAAAATGCTGTAAATTGGTATTTCTATTTCATAATTCAAGTTGATGGTGACTTGATGGACATCTACAAAATGTATATTGATACCAATCAGAAATCTAAAATGGTTCCCACCGGGGAGTACAGTTTAACATAAAACTTTATGTCGAAACGGTTTTGTGGCATGTAATTATAATTATAATAATAATACAGATTGTGGCATGTAATTATAATTTTCAGTCATTGTAGGTGTTTCCTGTTATCATTTTTTTTACTTTCAACAAACATCAATTTAGAACATTTTCCCATAGAGTTAAACAGCTTGTTAAGTTAACTTTTCTTGTCATAATAAATTCTTAAAATATTGCTAACGACGATTTATGTTCACTGAACACAGACTCAGAACAATATTTTGATCAGCACATTATTTTCTTTTATATTAATAGGTATAAAATAAGGTCAAGGATGGTCCTGATATGATATCTGCTGATATAACTTTGTTAGAAAAGTATTCTTTAGCTATTTAATTACATATTAAGTACCAATACAACAGTATATAACCTAGCGAAAGACACACCAATCTTTGCATTAAAACATGTATATCATCATTCTTGCTTCGGTATTCGTCTGTATATCAATCTGACATTATTACAAAATTATAGAGTTTATCTCGATGAATAAAATAAGGTTTAATCTCAAAGTGGTGAGCTAGAATTACAAAATGTCTTTCAGCAAATATTTGCAGTTGTTCTAGTCCATTGTTTGTTAGTTGATTGGAAAAAAAATATGGAAATGTTTCAATCTTTTAATTAATTTTAATAAATAAGTAAACAGACAATGAGAGCGTGTATTGATATAAGGGTAGACTGGAATACCTAGTACACTTCAGTTTTTATTGTCTCGTCTTCCAAGAGTTGCTGTTCTTTGTGCAATTAATGGAAAGAGCGTATCACTCACTGCGGAATTTGGGAATCTGCGCATTATAGAAACAGCCACGTTGCTATTCAAACGGTTGAATGATTGTAATTGGTCTTTGAGTTGAAATCTATGGCTATCTGAGTTCTGGTTCGGGTACATTTTTCACGTCAATTTAATTTTGTCAATCACTTCAATAGAATTGCTACAATACATAACGATAGTTGTGTTATTAATAATGAACGAATATGGAGTAAATGCACATTGCACAAAGTCTCTACAAATACAAGCATGGTGCAACCAAGCAATGAAACAACGCTTTTATTCTTGCTCTTCATCTTCTGACTGCCACTGGAAAAGTAGGGTAAAATCGAAAAGGGCAGAGAATTTAGCCTTGTAGCCGATCACCTACGGACCACTCAAAAAAAGGGTTCTTTAACGTGCAGGAAGCGTGGCATTTCTTCCAACACGTTGACCTGAGTTTACATCCCATCCGAAAGATGGGATGTGTATTTATTAATCCCGCACAACCACGGAGATACAGGTCCTATTTCTATATAGGGGTCCTCTGTTAGGAAGACTCATACTCCAAGCTCAGAGGATGCTGCGGGCTTATTCATAAAAAAAAGATTATATATATATATATGTATATATATATGTGTGTGTATGTGTATATATAAAGAGCTTTTTACTAGGCTACATGTATTTCTAAGCAGATAACCTAGCCCTCTATTTGCATTAACGTATGCACATGTGCGATTGCTGGTCGTAAGCTGTAGGCACATTGAGGCAGTGTTATGCGATGTAAGGCAGATATGTTATTATCTTCCCTTATTCCAGTTAGGGTGGTAAAATTTGTAATCATTACTAGTGCAGGAAAAATGTTTTGAATGTTTCGGATTACGTCACTCGCAGTTTACACTATTTATCTTTTTTCTATCCATTTAGTATCCAATTTTGATCACTTAACATGTTTAATAGTTAAATAGTCCCAGTTGAGGATTATCTCGAAAGGAAACGGAATAGAAAAATGTTGACTGCCATTCATTAAGGATGTCGTCTACAAGAGAGTAAAATTAGATGTATTAACGAGTTTCAATATCAATAGCGATATGTAGAATGAAGTCCATGACGTACTGATCATTTTTGCAACTAAAAACTTAATATAAATTTTCGAATAATTTTTAATTGAGTTGGTACTAGATTCAGATTTACAGACGTTAGTAGAATTTGGAAGTTGCTGTATTTTGCCCTTCTCTACCAGAAACAGACGAATTGACTAACATTTTAGTGTTGTAATTTCAAGACAAGGCATAAAGATACTATAAAGGAAAAGACATCAATTTCTCTTGGTGAAAATAAGTTTTTGCCATCCAAAACTGGTTTTACAAAAAATGGTATAGAAGAGATAATAATACTGTTATAAGTATTAATAAATCAATAAGTTTTTTTGGACAGCGAAGTCATGAAATCTAGGCCATATTCACACTAGTGCAATATGAAATTTATTGCGTGCTTATTTTTGTTGCTGTAGCAATGATCAAACTTCCAAAGTTTGCGCTTTCAGACCAAAGACCAAAGGGTCCGTCCAAATGCAAATGAGTACCCTTTGATGATCGAAATTTCCTTTTCCAATCAATTTCAACGCTGAATTACCCATTGTGTTGTTCAAATGGTCAACAAACAAATAGATAAATAAACAAAATAAATAAAAGAATGAATAAATAAAAAACTTATTGATAGGGAAACAATTGAATCAGCCTCCCCCTTTTCTTTTATCTAACAATATTTTAACTACTACTTGTTTTTTAAAACTTCCACACACTGTGAAAAGGTCAAAGTATGCAAGCTGTCAATATAAATTACACAAAACCAAACGTAAAATACATTTACAGACAATTTTATCAGAACCTTCGAAAGAGTCTACCAACTAAAATTTCCGAATTTCAAACGCTGATAACTTCTTTATTTCTCAACGGATCCTTGTCAAAATAGGCTCATTTGAAAGCGCTTTCAATTGTCTTTCATTTTATGTGCAAATTTTGCGCTTTATAATTGCGGGTCTGAGCGCTGCGCGCTCAGACCAAAGGGTCCGTCCAAATGCAAATGAGTACCCTTTGATGATCGAAATTTCCTTTTCCAATCAATTTCAACGCTGAATTACCCATTGTGTTGTTCAAATGGTCAACAAACAAATAGATAAATAAACAAAATAAATAAAAGAATGAATAAAAAAAAACTTATTGATAGGGAAACAATTGAATCAGCCTCCCCCTTTTCTTTTATCTAACAATATTTTAACTACTACTTGTTTTTTAAAACTTCCACACACTGTGAAAAGGTCAAAGTATGCAAGCTGTCAATATAAATTACACAAAACCAAACGTAAAATACATTTACAGACAATTTTATCAGAACCTTCGAAAGAAAACAGATTCCATTTAGTTTTGAGAAATTCCACTTCTAGTCTCAAATTTGAACTTTTTTAATAATTTGCAGGAGCTACACTTCTAGCAATTCTTGAAAAGTGGACTATCGACACAATTTTAGACGAATTTAATGCATTTTTAGCAGAAACTCTTCATGCAATTCGTTGCATCATCTTATCTCCGAATTTTCCATACTTAGACAGTCATTGCAGTTTTGCATTATTCCAAACGCTAAAATTTTAGCCAAATGTCAGAAAAGCTCATGTTTGAGACAGAGAATTGATTTTCTCAAAATTAAGTGGAATATGTTATATGCGCATTTCGACAACTTATGTCTCTTCTGTGCAGATAAAATCGAAATTTTGGAAATTCATATACCGAAATATATGTAAAGACTGATCGAGAACAAATTACCCATAAGATCTTAATAGAAAAGCCAAAATCATCTAAAGACAGAGCTATGCAAGAGGAAGATACTCCTTAGTTTTTAACAAAAGTTCCAAATGATTGGTATCATTCCTTATACATTAACTGATGTCATTCAGTCGGTTTCAACATACTGATGTTTTCTGTTTTAATATGGGTTATAAGGATATCAAGCCATGTTGTATAAAAGATAGTATAACGGTTAATTGATCCCAATGTATAACGAGCTTTAGCTCAGAGGACATATTTCTTAGAGCATTGCTTATTATCTTTTTACGCATTTATTACATATTTACATTTAGATTTATAATAATAAGTGGCTTTTCAATTTTGATAAATGATTCTGTGTACATGTAAATTAGATTCCCATGAAGTACAGTCTTATTTTAAATCACTTTTTTTTCTGTTCTACATGTATGAAATGGAAGGTATTAAAGATTTTCATGACTTTGAAATATAAGCTTATAGTTATGGATTAAGATAAGGCAACATTTGGTATTTGGAAATAACTTTCCTTGTATAAATCTTTTTATTTATTTAAAAATTTAATTTCCCCCCTCTATCGGTCATAGAACAAGCTTTTTGTACATATTGCATGTACCAAACATCCGATTATTTTATTGTTTAGATATTGCTGTTAGAGAAAACAATCAAGGGTTGTATATTTTACAACTTTCTGTACTTTTTTTACTAAATTTACATCCAAGTTCTAGAAGGGGTCATCATCCTGCCCTAGTTAAAACAAAGGGTATTTTTTAGTTTCATATTGTTCATATCAAGCCAGACTTTGAGAACTAGTCAGTTCTTTGGACTTATTAAATGTTTTGCTGTCAAGATTATAAAACGTTGAAAAATAACAGACCACAGTTGGATTCGGTCCAGGGTAATTTCATCTACTAGACTCCCATCTTCACCATAACACCACGAACTCGTTGCAGTTATCGGGTGATCTTATACTGACACTGAGTCGTCGTGTGCAAACTATAAAGGATTTGTTTTTGTGCTGGACACATTGTCGAAGTAGCATGCAATTTAATTACATTGCTATAGACAGTGTAAGCATAATCTGTGTGGGGTTTTGACCTCTATAAATGAATGAATTGTCTGACAACATTTTTTCAAACAAAAAGATAATATCAATTACTTAGTACCTGGAAATAGTATAAATGTGTGTACCATGAAAATAAATTGGTGAAATGAAGACTTTTGATTGGACGAGGTAATGTGATAATGATTATTATATCATATTTTCATATCTTTGCCATCATGGTTAATAAATGAAATAGACTAAATTTTCATTGTTATTTGATTAGTATTTTACGAAAGGATATGGAGTAAATGAACATGAGACCATAACACATATGTTAACTCCATCTGCAATAATTTTTATGAGCTGTATGGCCATTTCGGAAATTAATTCCTCATCAGCAGCACTAGAACCCAAACAAGAGAAATCCTTAATTTCAAAAAAATGTGTAAAATGCATAAAACGAAACGAAATCCGAATTATCAACAGAGGTGTTAACCACTACGGATTTTCAAGTAAAAATACGCACTACGGATTCACACTGCAAATATACGGTTTATTCACAAGCCGTGGAATAAATCACATCTATTTCCAAAATTGGGCAATCGGTGAAAGAAAAGTTTCCTATAGATAAACAACGGCCTTTGAAGTTGAATGAAAATTGAATGATGTAGGTCTCTGTTAAACCATCCTGCCGAGGCACGTCTCCAAGTGAAACCTCGTAGCCAGGTCATATTTCCGGAAAGTTAAATTTCCTGCCCCGACCCATTTTTTTCACTTAGAAAAAACCTAAACTGCGAACCATTGTAGACAAACTGTGAAGCAACACCACGTCCTATGCAATAGAGTCCCCTTCTATATTTCACATAGAAAAAGAGTACTCACTAGGGGTTATACTGTTACTGTTAAAGTGAAACGGCCGACTTGGTGGAGGTAGTATGAAAGGCTAAGTTTCCTGCCCCTACCCATTTTACTAATTTTCCAGAGGCAGTTAAAACTTTTTGCCCCAGTGGTCAATTTCTTATGTTTTACTAATAACTTTTTCAATTCATAAACTGGGTGTTGTCCTGTTATAGCTTAAATATTGCTCTCTAGGCATGTAACTCGGATCAATCAATCAATCCAATGAAGTAGAGAAAAAGTTGCTGATAAATTGGACGAGATTAACTCCACAGATGAAATGATAAATGTGTTGATGTCATCAGAATATAAAGATAAATACATGTCAATTCATTACATTCATTAAGGCCATCATTTTGATTGCTTAGTCATGCGTAGAGGAGTTATTCACATCCAAAATAGTTTAGTTTCTCTTTTATTTTAAATACGGGAAGAAAATCTCAAAATACGGATGATCACGGAAGCTTTATTGCTGGAATACGGATACCAGCTATTAGGGGTAAACGCCTCTGTATCAATAATATCAAATATAGTCAAGGACAATACGAGTATCAACAGGATATATACTAATTACCATATCATGACAAGTGCACATGTACCTTTATGCATATATTACATGTAAAGTACATTTTTGTACTAATGATCAGACAAATACAAATAATAAATTTTCAAGGTCACAGGTTACAATAAATTGTAGGATAGCATATCGCCAAATTGTGGCATTGCCAAATGCCAAACTATAAATCATCATCTTATTTTGTATAAAAAGCTGCCCACATATAGCAAATTATTTATAAGTAAAAATTCAGAGCGATTTTTTAGCCAAAGCGAGTCTTTTACATTGATGAGGGGGTGTGAAACAAATTTCAAGGAATTTCATTATCATGCGTGTCTAAATAGTTCAAGTGCCTCCAGAGAATGGCTATTAATTAATATTATTAATAAAGAAAAAAATTTTGGGAGGGAAAACCGAGGCAATTCGCTTAGAATAACACTTGAAAGGGGAGAAAATTGCAGCGGCGGGAAATTCAGCTGTCTTCTTCGCCTCAAGAGGAAACTCCTTTTTTGAACATATAACAGATTTTTACAACGTATTGAGCGTTGAGTTTCTCCACCATTTGTCTTCAATGGTTTACGACCTGACTAGGTTGCATAGATAGCACACACCCTATCCAACACTTGGGGTTCGGCTCAACAGCTCTGTAAACGGAGCACCTGAATAACCATTGAAAGGATATGGAGTAAATGCAAAGAGAAAATAGTTTTACAAATACATTGTAAAACCAATCAATCGAACAAAGCTTTTATTATTGTTCTTCATCTTGAAATCACAACGAGGCCGATTCAGGGTGAAAAAGTGAACAATATATGAAAAAAATAAAACATTTACATAAATTTTGGTTTATGGTCTTCCGAATTTTTTGATTTGGTTTGCACTGAAGAAATGTAATATGACAAATTGGCAATCTGAAGAAGCTAAATTTACAGATTTTGTCGTTTATACAATACCAGTTGTGTGTTCTGCTCTGAAAATATTTAAGCAAATTTAAGTAAACTGTATTGGAAAAATGAAAAAGAAGGTCTTTATGGCAGTACAATGTTTAACATTGAAACTTATTGGAAATTCATCAATTTCATTATCTGCTCTAAAACATTTGACATTTTGATCTAAAATTTAATGTATTGATGATATGTATAGAAGATTTTTTCAAAAATGCTTGTTATGTCTCCACTTCGATGAAAAGAAAATTATTATAGATCTTTATTAAGTCTCCCAAACGAAGTTTGGAGAGACTAATAGTTTTTGCTCCGTTTCTTAGTTTCTTTTTCTTTTCCCGCGAGTTTGTCCGCACGTTTTCTCAGTCGTTTTACAACCGATCTTAATAAAACTTAATATAATGATAAAGGACTATGTGTAGATGTACATTCAGGTCTTGGAATTTTCATAATGGCGCCCGTTGCCATGGAAACAGAAAAAAGGCGGTAAAATTTAAAGTCCTCCGAATTTGATGAAATTTTACATATAGATTGTACAAGCTGTGTGGAACTTATTTTTGGGTCAAAATTTTTCAAAATCGCAGCCGTTGCCACGGAAACGGAAAAAAAGGCGGGAAAATTGAAAATGCTCTAAATTGAATGAAATTTTATAGAAAGTTGTATGGAACTTATTTTTGGGTCAAAACTTTTCAAAAAAGCGGCCGTTGCCATGGAAACGGAAAAAGGCGGGAAAATTGAAAGTACTTCAAATTGATTGGCATTTTAAAGAAAGATCCCTTATTGGTATTTACACTTCGATTTCTGATATCGTTTGGGAGACTTGTTTTGATATCGTTTGGGAGACTTGACTTCAAGATGAAGAACAACAATAAAAGCGTTGTTCCTTTGCTTGTTTACCATGTATTTGTAGAGACTTTGTCTCATGTGCATTTACTCCATATCCTTTTATTCACCATTGTGTTTGCATTCAAACAAATTACTACTTGTTCTCCTCTTCTTTCTGATTCTTCTTTATTTTCTAATAGAATCGTGTCCAGCAAATACATTGTTTTGCGGTTTGACATAGACCTAAGATATTTGCATGATGGTGTTTCATCGTGAGATGGTGTTGCGCGCATAATATTTACGTTGACATTTGACCTTGGTTTAAACATTCAAATTAAACTACTGAATTAAGAAAAAAAGTTTATTAAATACTAAGCAAGGAAATAGGTCTTTAATGTTTTACTTCACTGAGATTCTTAATTTAAAAAAATAGAATGAAATTTGCATTCTTCCATTCTTTTAGAAAAATTGACGAGGACGAAGATTGATTAAAAAAAATTTACAAAGTGGAGCCTTCAATTCAATGGCAGGTTCTTTCAACAGATGAGGATTAATTAGGTCTTGGCCGTTCGCCTAACTTGTATTCAGAACTTTAAACATATTTTAACCCCACTTTCAAGTTGACACCAAAAAGGCAATAATCAGGTACGAAAAATTGCAGGATTGTTGCATGAGAATCATCTATCTCCATTTGTAAAACAAATAAATATCGTTATAAAAGTTAGCTTTATCTGTATCATCTGATATTAAATTATCGTTGATTGGTAAAGGGGTATCCCTGGGTTAGTAGGTTTATACCTAAAATCGTATTTTACAAGTTTTCCACAAAGATTGATATGAACAGTTATCTCTTGTAAGATTATTCACGAGTTTGTGTTGAAAAATTGTAAGAATCCTGAGCTTTCCTTACATTTGATATTGCAAATTTTTCTAGATTTGTTCCTTACGTTGTTGTGTTATACATGATATGCTTCAGCGCGATACTCCTTATTTGGTGAATGATGTTTGATTAATTTATACTTTAATTTATACTTTAGTTTTGGGTAAGAAAAGTATTTTCAACTCTTGCATTTATGCCTAGCTTAACTTTGAATTTTATGTGTTTAAGTTTATTAGGTATACTGATTAAAGACGGAATTCTATCAAAACATTCTATTAATATTCTTATTATGCTATGTTGTTTTTATGACAAATATAGTTCTGGTGAATTTTTACAATAAAAGTTTCCACCGTGAAATCGTAGGTTGTTATGTCAAAAATGATACAGGCGATCAGTACATGTAATAAATTGTTATTTGAGGTAGGATATCAATATATTTTAGCAAGATATGAATATTTTCCGATTTTATTTTCGAAGCATTTAGAGTTAATGTTTGTTTTACAACACACAGGATTTTTCGATTCTTTCACTTTTTTGAAATGCACTTGAAATATACTTTGGCAAAAAAAATAATAATGAAAAAAAAAAACAAACAAAAAAAAACAAAAAGAAACACATGTCTAAAATGTATGTTAACAGATAAGAAATCGTGCTTCTCATCAAAAAAGTAATTTAAGACAGAAATTATCCTATAACTAGTAAAATTGATTAAGGTTTGCGAACCGAAATGCTTATTTGCATATGTAATAAGATATTTTGACATGAAATAGAAAGGAAATGGGGGTAAATGTCAAAGAGATAACATCCCATCCCTAGGCTAAAACGACCAAAAGCAAAGAATCTAGGGGTTACCGTACTGTCTTCAACACAGTGAGGAACATCACAGCAAACAGCAAGCCCTAAATGACCCCCCAAAGTAAAGCAAGAGGCTCTCAAGAGCATGTGTCGCTAACCTGGGTCATATGCACCACTATAATTTCCAATTGATGGTCTATCTTTGGTGGTGTATGTACATAAAAATAACTGATTTACCATCTTATGCAATTAGAGATTCCTTGTATCTGAAGACTGGGAGGGAAACATTATTTGACAGGCGTAGTAGAACATGTAGAAGGTGTATATGTTTATTTTATAATATATCAAATAATAGTGCCCCCGTTTATCTTCAGGATATTCTACCCCCTAAAGTAAATAATGTATCTAAGGTGTGGGTACCCATAACCGGTTTAACCCTACCACTGGCTTTTGCTGGTGCCGGTACCAAGTCCGGCTATCCCGAGTTCCTATCGTTATTTATGTTTGTCTCTTGTTTTCATTACTGTTTTTCTGATGCAGTTTGCTTGTAAATTGTGGCATGTGATTGTAGTTCCTGGCCATTGTAGGTGTTTGCTATTTTCCTGTTTTTGTAATCTAGTTGGTGAAATGGTGATGACTGTACTATTTCTTATTATAGTTTATTTCCATCAACTATTGGAGCATGGAACTCTTTAGACTTAGGTAAAAGAAATTCATCTACTATATCTACTATAAACAGTTTTAAAAGGTCTTTAAACGTTCAACATGAAGTTCCGTTGTGGTACGGTTTTGGTCGTAGACAATTAAATATTATTCATACTAATCTGAGGTAAAGCTACAGCAGTTTGAATCATGATTTATATAGATTTGGTATCAAAGATAATCCTAGATGCTTATGTGGTGCAGATCGTGAAGATGATTGTCACTTTCTTCTTAAATGTCCAGTATATAAGAATATTCGACAGAATTTACTTTAACTCTTAGAATTTATGGAAATATTGATATAAATATAATTCTCTGTGGAAATACTGATCTCACTTTTGCACAAAATTTAGATATATTAACAGCAGTCCAAAGTTTTATGTACAATAGTCATAGATTTGATTGATGGATATAGGATGGATAAATTGTTGCAGTTTTTTCTTTCTCTTTTTCTTTCTTTTTTCTCTTGCTTTAGTTTCTCATTTGTGTTATTCCTTAATTCTATTCTTATTCTTACGACATCATAGATAGATATGAATTGTCAGTGTCACAAATAAAAACTGACATTTTCAGCTAGATTCGCGTCTTCCCGGATTTGACATTACCGGTTTTGACTTTACCCTGGATTGACCCACTGACAATGGGACGGGTGCTGTGCACAGAGCAGGACATGCTTACCCTTCCGGAGCACCTGATGTCACTCTTGTTTATTGAGAGTTCACACTGTTAGTGCTCTAGATTTTTGTGTTGTATGTGTAATGTTCGTGTGTTTTGTGGTGTCTTTGGTCTTCCGTCTTTTGGTGTTCTTGCTTTTGCCTTGTCTCTGGACTTTGTGTAATCAAGTGCTTTGTTCCTTCGGTATTCTACTGCCGTTGTCTGAAAACACACGATCGAAGATCTTTTTATGCTTTTCCCATAGGGTCCAATGTTAGACTAAGTTTTGCTACTAGTGGCCATGTCGGAAGACGGATCAGCATCAAAATTACAAACTTGTTCAAAATCTCACAAGTTTCATTCATGCAATGTTTAAATTGAATCAATTCAGTGGTTTTCTATTTTATCTTTTTATGCATTTCCCCTTAGGGTACAATTCATCGCTGGAGGTCATGTTGGATGATTGATCAGCACCGAAGTAATAAAACTTGGTCAGCTTCTCATAAGCATCATTTATGCAAAATTTGGTTTAAATCTATTCAGCAGTTCTCTAGAAGATCTCTGGTTAAATTAAGTTCACAGCTGGTGACACTTGGTCAACACCTGACAGGCATATTCTTGTCATGTTTGATTTAAATCCATTCAGCAGTTCTCTAGAATATCTTTGTGTATTTCCAATAGGGTCCAATGCTGTCAGTCATGAAAGATGACGAATCGACACCAAAGTAAAAATACTTAGTCAGCACCTGATCAGCATCATTAATGCCAAGTATGGTTCAAAGCACTTCAGTGGTTCTCAAAAAGAAGTTCTTTGTATGCATTTTCCTATTGGGCCCAATGCTAAAATTTGTTCCCCCCACTGGCAGTCATGTGTGATGATGGATAGGCATCAAAGTAGCAACACTTGGTCAGCACCTCATGAGCATCATTCATGCCAAAGTTGGTTCAAATCGTTTCAATTGCTCTCAAGAAGAAGTTCTTTGTATGCATATTCTTTTTGGGTCCAATGTTAAAATTTAGTCCCGTGCTGGCGGCCATGTTAGATTGGTGATCGGCAGCAAAATAATGAAACTTGGTCACCACCACATAAGCATCATTCATTTCAAGATTGGTTCAAATCCATGCAGTGGTTCTCAAGTGGAAGTTCTTTGTATGCATTTTCCCATAGGAAAATGTAGTTCTTGACATTCTGAACATTTTTGCAATACAAACCTGACCTCTATCTCAAAGCGTTTGTGAAATATAGGACAAAAAGTATAATACCACAAAAAATCTGACAAATAAAGGGACATAACTCATATATAGGTACTTGGATTTTCTTCAAAATTTCCATATGGGTAGATCTTAACATGCTGAACATTTTTGCAGTTTAAACTTAACCTGTATCTATTATAGTATTTTTAATAAAAAATAAAAAAAAATCAAAATTTTGAAAATTTTGCAGAAAAGGGTCAATAAAACTTAGATGGATCATAAGATTTTTTAAAAATTTCGGCATGGGTAGATCTTGTCATGCTGATCATTTTTACATTGTACCCACTCTCAGATTTTTGATATCTGTAACGGTTTTTGAGCTATTTGCCAAATACTGTAATTTACCCCTATGTACTATTTTAAGTAACGGCAGCCATGTTGTTTGATCTAAGACACAGAAAATAACAAATTTGAAACTAGATTCCCTAGTGATGATCCAGTTGAAGTTTGGTTTCATTTGGTGTCAGAGGAGAAGATTTCTGAAAGTGAGCTAACGACGGACGCCAAGTGATGGCAATAGCTGACCCTGGCATAGCCAGGTGAGTTAATAAGTGGATAAATCAATGAATACAAACCACATCCAATATCCCTAATATCAAGAAACTAAAATTTTATAAGAAGACAAGGACAAGCCAATGAACAACATATTCCTGACTTGGGAAAGGCGTATAAATTCCGGTGGGTTAACTTGTTTTCCTGTATCCAAACCCTCATTTTAATTACAGTCTCGAAAATTCCCATAACAAGTATTTAGAAGGATATTGTATTAAAATAAAAACATTAAGTTTCCCATCTATATGTTTAATCTAAACATATTTATTCAGATAAACATACTTAAATATACATATAGACAAATAAACTACTGGATTCAGAAACAAGCTTATTACAGCTTATACTAATCTGTCTCCAATTATAACTGACAGACATCTTAAGTATATACTGCTACACAAACGTTATATGATAAACACATATACATAAAAATCATTTAGAAAAAAATTATATATTTGTATAATTTTGTTCTGCCGATGTTTGCTATAGAATACATAGTAAGTAGTCTTATTTCCGTCAACTTTATCAATTGTTTGAACGTCTTTGACTAGATTGCCGAAGTGATAATATATAAAGAATTTATTGTTCAATGCTATTTTTAATGTGACACATTTCTTATAGGAATCAGGTGTACAATGATAATGTAGTGGGCCTTGTATCTTTTACTAAATTTGTCATTGAAAATTCCATCTTATCAGCAGATGGATAAATTACTATCTATCATCAATCCAATATTTCTAAGTATCTCATTTCTTTATCATATACAACTTTAAACGTAATATTTCACTTGGTGTTTGTTGGTTTCCAGGGTAAAAAATTGGAATGTTTAATTTACTCTTGTGCATTTAAAGGTGATAGGGAAAATCCAGGCATACATTTTTTCACCTCTTGCATGTTAAATATTTACTAAAACAGTGTTATCAAAGTTTTCAAAGTTATCCTTTAGATACAGACCTCAGACTTATTATCAATATTTGATTGTGTTCCGTTGGTTTTCTGTAAAATATGATAAATAACGCATAAGAAATGGGACCTACTGAGTTTTACTATAATATGTATTGGAATATTATTGATCTCGCCTTAATCCCTTGAATTCAATGTGTTTTATCAAATATTCTAGTTTAAAATAACAGTTTTATAAAATAGCAAACTGTGAAGGAAAAAAGACATCATTACTGTAAGGAATTTTAAATATACCTTTAACAAACGTTGATAATGTCGACCACATATACCCACAAGAACTGAAACTTAATAAAGCAAACAATGATTCTAAATACTACCCATTTCTCGTTCTTGCTATCATCGTTGATTCTGTTGAAGTTAACACTAGAAATTTTTGATAAAAGGGATGATTCTGATTTCACCATTACTAATTTCCCTTTTCATGATGGCGACGTTCCTATAGCTCCATCATACATGGTGTCTATATCTCAACTATTACGACTCGCACGCGTCTGTCCTACTCATGACGACTTTAATAAACGTAACCTTACTAACATATTAAAATTATTACAACAAGGTTTCAGATTTCATAAATTGATAAACACATTTAAGAAGTTTGATAGAAGATATGAAAATTTGATATCTAGAAACAGCTTATTACTCATGTTACTATTCGATATTGTTAAAAAAATGTCAAAAACTCATAAAAAAATCCAGATAAATTGGGACGTTACATTCTTTACGTAATAGATGATACTGACAGCATATTCTTCATAATTCTGTTTAATTGGCATTCGGATCCAATGACCTGAAGATTTTACAGGTATACTGACCTCTCACTGATACTGCCGATGTCTACTGAAATCCATGGTGATTCTTTACCAAACCATTCGGGAAGTTTTAAATTTGATTTTCATTCCATAGTGCGATAGTGTTTTTCCAGCAGACTAGGCTCCTAAGCTAGCCGGCAGGTTACCGGCGAGTACTCCTTGACCCATCTTTTTAAATTCCGTTTCTTCTTATTCTTACCTTCTGAAGTTGTGGTCTTGGAATTGGTGGTCTACCCGTATTGTGTTTTATTTGTATGTATATTATACTATAGGGAAAACGGGATATAGAAAGGGGAGGTTTGGGTACCTATCAACCGGTTAAACCCTACCGCTAGCTCTTGCTAGTGCCGGTACCAAGTCCGGCTATTTCGAGTTCCTATCGTTATCTATGTTTGTCTTTATCATTTTATTGTTTTTCCTGTGCAGAAATCTAGATGATTGTGGCATGTACACTTGATTACAATTTTCGGCCATTATTGGTGTTTCCCGTTATTTTTCCTACATCAATAACATTTTCTAGCTATATTTATGAAGAAAAATTATAAAAGAAAGAAGCTATACGAAATACTCAAATTGTAATAAATTGTTGAAATTATACATGTTTTGAAATTTTACAATTATGTTGAATAATAGCTCAATTTTATGAAAGGAAAAAATAACAAGATACTCCTTCGATAACTGAAAATTACAATAACAGGTAAAAATCAACAAGAAAACTGCTCAAGGAAAACATAAAAGGGAGACGGACGTAAACAACGATAGAAACTCGGGAGAGCTGCACTTAATTCCGGCAAAAGCCAGCTGTAGGGTTCAACTGGTTGTAATATCAACAAAATTCCCTTTTCTCCATCCCGTTTTCATTTAGTATAACAAAAATACTTGACATTTTTTCATATACGAATAGAACCCAATAAAGGCAGACTACTTATGAAAAACTACTTATACAAAAGAAAGAGACAAAATTTAATTTTTGAAAGATGGGTTAAGGAGTGAGCCGGCTAGCCCAAAGATTTAAGTATGATGGTAGGAAAATGTCGCACTAAAAAAATTAAACCAAAATATTCCTGAGGGGTTTGTTATGAATCATTATGTACTTCTTTTTATATAAATCAAATCGTGAGAGGCCAGAATGTTTTAAATCTTCAGGTCATTGAAATAAAAAAAGTAATTTACTCAGAGCATCTCGGTGATATCATGTGCAACTTTTTACCTCATTTACGTTTTGTGCAACTAAAATGCGAATAAAATGTACACGTTTTCACGACCTTTCAAAGCTATTTTATATTTGATTTTTAGTTTTAATTTAATTAATGATAATTTCATTTGCTAAATTAAAACAAAAGGGATAGGACAAGCTTATGAAGCCTTCTCTCATACACAATATAAAACAATATAATATGTAGAGCATGCAGCAACAGTAAGCAATATAATTATATACAATGTTTTGAAAGTTCGCTACGGTAAAACGGTTGAGAAGTGCATCTGTTATGATTGATTTGTGTTTTATAATGCATTGTGGGGTAATTAGACGAAATACAGATACGAAATATTGAATTAAAGCCGGAATGGAGGAATTTTCTGTTCATTTTACTTTTTAAGAACTGAGATACTCTTGACATTAACTGTGAATGGCTTCTTGTTTCTTTTTTGCAAACTTTTATGAAATTAGTCTCGTTATACAAATGCTGAAATCATTATTTATAAACTTAATATCAGTAACTGGGATATAACTTTTAGGTAATAAGATACTGTTGGTATGTAAATACACGCTGTTTAGTACCAGGTCATTATGTTTTGCTCCTGGACGAAATAATAGCTATCAGTCCATTCTAGAGCGACAGCTGTGAAGTACATATGCGATAGAATTTTAGTGCAACTGCTCTAGTTGATTAGTGTTCTTGGAAAACAAATGCGATCGTTGAGAAGGCACAATGCGATAGTTATGAAGGTCATATGCTGTTGCTGATTTGTGTTCTATAACACACATGAAATGAATTTTAATGATTATCATTATGAAGGCAAAACATTTTTTCAAATTTTGAATGATACTTAGGTTCCACATCGTTTTTGCACACTATACTTGATTAAGTACTACTTATATTTAATCATTTATAACACTTCTGCTTCTGCCAATACGTATTCGCCATCCATGGATTGATGATTCTTCTACTTTGTGTGTGGCTGTGCGATTGGCAAAGAAAACAAATTGACAAGTGAAATAAATTTAATAAGACTTTTTTTAAAATAGCGCGCGGTTTGTGTATATAGTGTAACATGACCTTATCTATTTGTACTTAATTTATTGGAAAATTCAATCAATACCCATGTTGCATAATAAACGGTAAATTCGTTATGCTGTACATGTGTTTCAAGGAGCAGCCTCTCATCAGCAGCATAAAAGAAGCCATAGTCCAAAAGTAGTCATAAAGAAGTGCTCATCACCAAAAATATCGAAATAAGTGGCCAAATTCAGTACGATATCCACCGAGTGCTATACACGGAATGAAGCCCCAGTATTTTTCAGGGGTTAGAATTTTGATAAAAACAGTAAATTTCTATAAAACGCAAGGTAAGTTTTTCGTGTCAGACAAGTCTGACTTTTGGACTTCTGAATACCCACGGGGACCTCTGGTCTACTGACCAGCAGAAGCATCGGCCTAATGGTTTCAAATTTCAATCAATATACTGGGGTCTCACTGTATCGCGGTACGTACGGTTTGGGCTTAAAGAAGAAAGAAAGTTGCTTCTTTTATTTGATCCTACTCTAAATATATATTTCATATTCTCACTCCTAACTGTGACGTTGTTTTGTTGTATTTTTAGAAGTCAACTGTATTTCCATTCTCTAGTTTTTTTATTAGCCATATTTTGATAGCTTGAATAATATACATATAGGAAGATTTGAAATCTTATGCAAGATGTTAACATGGTAACAACTTTTCTTTTG
>MJUU01041592.1:0-13920 GCA_002080025.1 Modiolus philippinarum
TTTTCAGGTCACTAGGTCTCAAAGCTAATTTAACGGATGCAAGCAGAAGATCTTGCCGATATCCCCTATTACGTAAAGAATGTAAGTTACGTCCCAGCTTTACTGGATTTTTAATTAGTTTCTGGCATTTTTAACAACATTTCCGTAAAATTGAGGACTAGAAATGCCCATTGTAATAAGCTGTTTACGAGTAACGCCATATTTAGATATAACATGTTCATATCTATTACAAAACTTCTTAAATGTATTCAACAACTTATGAAATCTGTAGCCCTGTTGTAAAAGTACGGTTACGTTCATTGAAATCATCAAGAGTAGAACAAACTCGTGCGAATCATACCAGTTGAGAAATATACACCCCGTAGGATGGAGCAAGGGGAATGTCGCCGTCAAGAAAAGGGAAATTAGTAATAGTGAAATCAAAATCATCCCTTTTATCATATATTTTGGTTTTGATTTTACCAGAGTCAATAATGATAGTCAGATCCAGAAAAGGGCAACATTTGGAATCATTGTTAGCTTTATTTTATTTCAGTTGTTGTGGATAAATAATGTCTACATTATATAAAAACTGGGGATTATCAATAGTAAGGATGTGGTCAATATACCTGCTGTTATCATTGAAAATAGAAATGAGTTTATCACTGTTAGGTATGGTTCCACTATGAAAATGTTTTCATGAAATCTCGTTCGTAACAGAAAAGAAAAAGATCTGCAATGAGAGGTGCACAATTTGTACCCATGGGAATACCTATGACCTGTTGATAAATAGTGTTGCCACAACGAACAAAAATATTGTCCAGCAAAAGATTGAGTGCATTTACCATATCATCACATGTCCAGGAACAATGATTATTATAGGTTATATTAGAGAATAATCCTTGCTTTTTGTTTGAGCAAATGAACTGCAGTCCAGAAGATTTAAAAGACCATTTAATAAGTTGTCCCAACTTAGATTTAATCAAATTATGTGGAAGGGTAGTATAAAGTGTAGAAAAATCATAACTGTCGATAGATGAGACTGGTCTTTGAATAGATTGTAGTTTATCTAAAACTTAAATAGAATTTTTTTACACTCTAAAAGTAATTTACACCAGAGTTTTGATAAGTTTTTTCACAGTATTTAATAACCAACAAAGTCTGAATACAACTGATATTTCGTTCACAAATTATCATTCGAAAAACTTCGGGAAATGTACGTACGGACGCACACAGAAACACTCAATCACTGGTATTTGTAAATGTAAATAATAAACAACAGTATTCATTACAAAGTTCTTGACATTGCTGAAATAAATTCAAATGAAAACTATATGGATGAAATGGGGGGCATCCAAAATGCATAAGTTTTGGGTTCCTTCGTTCCGTAAAAAATGCTTACATTTGTCTGCTTAGAATATCTACAAAAATTACATACATGAAAGCCTCATGTTGACTACAAGATGAAGCACAACAATTAAAGCGTTGTTCCATTGGTTGTTTTTACCATGCCTTTGTAAAGACTTTTTCACATGTCCATAATTGATAAAAGAAGGGAAACGGGGAATGTGTCAAAGAGACAACAACCCAAAGGGGAGTAATAACAACTCAAGGCCACCATAAGATCTTCAATGAATGGTGAGAAAACCCCACACCCAATGGCAGGTCGAAGTCAGCCCCTGAATAAAGAGTAATCAAGTTCAGCGAAATAAACATCATCCTAGACTCCTATAGATATAAAGTGAACTAACTAGAAAAAAGACAAGGCACACAAAGGCTTAATAAATTTCCTGACTTAGGACATGCGCAAGCCTGCTGAGGTGAGGTTAAACTAGTTTTATTGGGCCCAAACATTCCCCTATAACCAATGTGATAAATAAAAAAACAATTGTAACAACAGTAAAATTCAGTTGGCAACAGGACGGAGTCAATTGTGAAGAACTAAATATACGGACATAAACATGAAATCACAAGAGAGTACTAGCTGTTAACTGACATGCCAGCTCCAGACCCATTACCAACTGACAAAGTAAGTTAGGTACCCTCAGTATAGAGCTTCCACCAAGATCCCTTCCTGTTAGGAGTTTAGCATAATGATTTCATGTATATACCGGAATACATAACCCGTGTCCATGCAATATACATTTTAGAAATTTAGAATCTGTTTAGTTAAAATGCAAAGACCCTATCAAAAAATCAATGTTAATACCAAAGAAGGCCATACGTAATGACTTGACGACAATACCGTAATTATAACCCTTATGAATTAGACGTTTTAAAGGTTTTATAAGTTTGTTAGGCGAGTTTAAGTATTTTTTACTCTTATGTAAAACATTACCGTAAAATAAGGGATGTGAAATACCAGCCTTGATCAGATGTTTACAGGTTCCATTGTATTTACGAACTAAGTCTTTATATCGATGATAAAATTTAGTAAAGGTTTTAACTAGTTTATGATAACGAAAACCCTGATGTAATAGTTTTTCAGTTATGAAAAGATTCCATTCATTAAATCGCAAACGTTATTACATACTCGAGCAAATCGAACAAGTTGAGATATGTAAACACCATATGATGGCGCTAATGGAACATCGCCATCCAGATATGGATAATTAACTATGGGAAAAGAAAATATCATCCCTTTTATCATAAATTTAAGTATCTAATTTACCATTCGTTATATCAAAATTGATGTCTAAAAACGGACAATGATGATTATTAGAATTGGCTTTATTCAAAGTAAGTTCTTTAGGGTAGATGTCCTTATTATAGGTATTGAAGTCGTCATTATTCAAAGTTAAAATATCATCCAAATATCGGAAAGTGTTGTTAAACTTTTCAATTAAATGCTGTTTAGATGGGTATTTGCTGATGTTGGTCATAAACTGAGATTCGTAGCAGTACAAAAAGAGGTCCGCTATAAGTGGTGCACAATTGGTACCCATAGGAATTCCTATGACTTGGCGATAAATACAGTTACCGAAACGAATGAATATATTGTAGTCTATGCATATCTCATTTCATTTCACAAATAATATTTTAAGCAATTACCATTGCATATTATCCAAACGTTTTTCTTAGCTTGTCACATAATTTTCTTTAAAAACTTACCTTTACTGCAAGAATTTTCAATTTAATAAGAAATAAATAAATGTGGACTGTATTTATACCTAGTCAGCGAGTATCATTAATTTGTTTACTTGAGTGCTTTACGTAGATTTTTGTTTATTCCAGTCCAATTCCAAGAAACCCGACCACATTATAAGTACATTGTTTTAAAAACAANTTTTCACATTTGGGAAAAATTGAAAACTGAAATTATAACCCCACAAATCACTTTTTTTACTTTCGATCCGATCAATGCTGCATGTCTTACAAAAAAGAAAACTTCCAAATAAGGAAAACGGCTATACTGCCAACTACAACAGGTTTTTTATCGTATTTTTTCACGTTTGGGAAAAATTCAAAATTGTGTCAATGGGACACAATTGCTTTACCAACTTGAAATAATAACCCCACAAATCACCAATGTATTGGGACATAAATATATATAACATATAATTCAATATTTATCAACTTGAAGCAAGTATCGCTCACCAAGTGACTGGTTTTATTGACACCAGAAGACGTAACCTTGATTTCTCTGTTTGCCCATTTACATTATTTCCTGTTTGTATTTATATATGTTTTGTCGTCTCATACGCATTTACTATAACTCTCTTTGATATACTGACCCAATCCTCTCTCAAAAGATTAGCAACAATTGATGTGAATATACAGATGTTTCAGTGCACTGATGAAAACTGTCTTTCTTGAAAAAAAAATTACATTTTAGCATTATGAATTGTGTGAATTTTTTAAGCCCAAACACAAAAGTTGTATAAAAACAATTAAATTTACATTTTCACTACATTTCAATTCAGCATATATATGTAGATTAATGGTAGATGCTTAAAGCGAGTCAACGGAAATAATATATTCAATGTCTTTTTATAAATTTGGTAGATGCATTTCATCACACTGTAACTAAACTTTATTTCCTTTATTTGCAACCTTTTTTAATTCTTGGTGTGTGTGCATTTTCTCCCTATCTTTCCATTCTTTTTGTTCCTAATCTTAACAAACATCATTTTAAACGCTGTTTATCTGTAAGAAGCTTCTCTTTAACACTGACTGCCAAATGTCGGAAGTAAGTGTGTTTTATTTCCAGGTTTATCAGTAAACCGTACCTTTGTACAAATGAATCCGTAGTGCGTATTTTTATTTGGAAATTCGTAGAAAATACAGAAAATCCGTAGTGGCTAACACCTCTGGTTTCCTCGGAAGTAAACTTTTTTCGAACCCTGTATTAGTCCTGGACAATACAGGATTCGCCTGTATTTGCCTGGTGCGTAAAGCTGAATTAGTGACACTATGGCTAAGCAATTAAGTTGTAATCTTTTTATTACTATACTCAAAAGTAAAGAATGAAATTATTAGAGTCAAAGACTATTGCTGACATCTCTCAGTGATGCTGTTTCAATTAACAATTGAAGGGTGATGTCCAATGAACTGATGTCCAGATTTAATCTGAAAGGCAATACGGGAAAGATAAAACTTGACAATACAGCATTGTTTCAAGAAATTGTAGGTATGTTGACAAGATTTTTTCAATGACTATATCATGATAAGTCTTTGGTACTTTTTATAGTCAATTTTAATGTTATTGTTTTTGTAACTAAGTGATCTTATACATCTATCGGGAAGTATTATTTAGATTACCGGTACATCTTAAACCTGATACATGTAAAAATAAAATATTACGAAATAAGGTTTATTACATATCATTTAATTGTTCATCCAATTCCAGCAAATTGTTAAAAGTTAAACAAGGACGAGGATAGCTCTTGACAGTGCTGCAGTTCCTATGCATAATGAATAGATTACAACTCTAGTGATAAGTTCCAAATTAAAAAAAAATCTAGACTTTACTTTAAACATAAAAACTGGCAAGTATGGTGCGTTGTACATTGTGATCTTAAGAACCAGCTTGTACATTACCACCAAGATCTCTTGGGTTCATGAAACGTCATTCTTTTAAGTTTGAGTGGTTGTGAAGATCTTGCAAATTGTTGCATTTTTATTCTGATCATGAATGACTTGTAATATTTTTGTGGATAGATGTGTCTAAGATGAGTGATTTTCAATATCTCGGTGCTTTTGGTTGGATGTACAGTACAGCTTTCAGCATAAATTAATGAATCAACATAATCTGAATGTTCAGCCTGGCTCAGCATTTAGCTGATTTACTCGAGATACAATAAACAAGGCCATAAAATACATGTTCTTGCATGGTCAGTGGAGTCCTGTTGATTATATGTACACAGGTATACGGCAGGTGATAATCTACAGGTAGATTAATTTATTAACAGGAAATGGGAAGGTTCTGATTTTTTGTGATCTTATTTAATCAAATATATATACCTTTTAAATTGATTCTTTGTGCAAATCAGATATTACAAAGATGACATTTTTGTTGAATATATAATGTATATCAGAAGATTTAAATAAAACAAATAGATTAATCCATAAGATTTTAAAAAAAGTACATATTTAATATTTTATTAAAAGATTTGTATTTGAAAAAGTGCAAAAATCAATTATTAATAGATCATTTTTCTCATCAATGTTATATTTCTACCAATTAATGTTTTAAATTACATTGTACATCTATGAATGGATGACACATTTTCAATTTTTTTCTTTTTTGTTTTTGTTTTTATGGTTATAATGCTTAATTAATTAGAAATGTTTTATCCAAAAAATTAATAACAATTATAATATGTTTTAAAAAGCTGAAAGAAATAAACAATATTCGGGAGTAAGAAATTTCATGTCATGGACTTGGCGTATAAATGTCTTTATAAAAAGGGTGTTGTATTCGTGTTAGCCTTTAGAAAGATTTACAAATACAGGAAAACAGCAAACATCTTGTCTTTTCTAGCCTTTAAAATGTAAGGAAGAAGATGCTGCATCTGTTTTTTTTTTTTGTTTTTTTTTTTTTTTTTTTTTTTTTTTTTTTGTTCAATCTGAATGTATCTGTTAATCTGTCTGTAAATATTTTGTGTGATAGATCTGCTGTTGCACGGCCCTGTACTACCATCACTTTTGGAATGACTTTGTATAAATGATCAATAAAACCGTTGCACTGCTCTACAGTAATAACATTAGACCAAACCTCATTTAAAGCCGCTATCAAGTCTTTTTTGTTTGTTTGTAATGACTTCTTACCAGTCTCTTCTTCATTATATTCCAAACATTCTATATCGGGTTGAGATCAGAAGATCCTCCCATCAGTTCATTTTGTTACTCGCCATAAAGTTCTTGGAGGTGCAGCTCTATGTTTTGCTCGTTATCCTGTTGGAAACGGTGCCCATCAGGATAAACTACATTGATGAAAGGTAGCATTGTCTACTTCAGGATCTTGCCTACAAAAAATTTTGACCTCAAAATACAATAAAAAATGTAAAGTGTTGTAGTCCCTCTGCAACTTATGCCTCCCCAGACATGGATACGGAGGGGATGATTAGGTTTAGGAATAGGTGGTGCTGCTTTCTTTAATTAGACAGTATACTCCAACTTTATAATCATGCAACTGGACAGTGCATTCATCAGTAAAGATGAAATCTCCAAAATTAAGAAGAGGGAATGGAAGAGATGGAACCGGAAGAAATAAGTTTGGCCCAAGATAGGATGATCAATTTGAAGAAAAAAATACCAGGAGACAAAAACACGGACAAAGACAACGTGAAGACCACAGAAGTGTCCTTTCAGCCTCTAAACGTAGATTTGAAACTTGAATAAATTTAGTGAAACATTAATGAAGCAAATAATAATGAAGTTAAGATTTCTAGACGGTGGAGGTTGTAAATGAAATTTAAAAATATAAATTTAATGTTGCATATTGTTTCTTAATATCAGAATTCATTATTATTTTAGACAGTTCGTAAATTTATAATCAGTTGAAAATATATGGCTAAACTCTTTTTATTAACAATTATTGCATATAATTTTTGGGCATCGGAGACTTTCCAAGAATTACATGAAAACAAAAATAGGTATGTATTGCTTCAGGAAAAAGGTCTCAAAGTAGAATATATAAATAAAAAGATGAAATGGGAAATAATCTATAACGCATTTCATAGACAATCATCAAGAGATTATCCTAGGATGAGGCCTTTTTAATATTATAAACTGCAAACGTTGTTGTGAGACATTGCCTTTCACAGGGTAACTGTACCTTTGCATGTGGGAAAATAAACTTCACACCTTTCCATTTAAGCAGGGACAAATATTTCCAACAGACATTACAAGTTTTGTGTTTCTATTCAATCTGTGCTCACTCATCTGCAGCTATTGTCTGGGAATACACCTGTTAGTTTTCATGATGATATACGCATGACACATACAAACTTCAAAACGGTATTTCTGTATTAATTCTATTATTTATATAGTGATTTTTTTTTTTTCAAAATTTTATAATAGTTCTTACCCAGAATGATATTCATATTTTAGTCCCCTACAGGCGATAGCGGTTTGCGCACTGTCCATTTGTCCGACTATCAGTCCCGCATCAGTTTTCCGCACATTTTTCTAAACCGTCGCAGGTATTTGTCTGATATTTTGTATGTGAGTCTAGCTTGATGAGTTACAGATCAAGTTAAAGTTTGGTTCCTATCCGCTGATTTTNAACGGAGTTATGGGCCATTTTGAAAAAAAAATTGCGTAAATTCCTTCCTCTTATTTCACTGAACATTTACACAAAATATGAACAATTTCTTAAGAGCTGATCCTGAGATATCAAACCTTCAATTTTGTAATGTAAAATAACGGCAATCTTGGAAATTTCGGCCATTTTGAAAATTTTGGCCGGTGTATGCACATTTTCTAATATTGGTCCGACTTTGTGCCAAGTATGAATGAATTCTGTCCAGGCATCTTTGAGAAAATCGTGGACAAAATCCTTGGAAGAAAGCAAGAAAGAATAACTAGATTTGCAATTGCAAGTAATAGCTGATGTCGCCCCCGGCAGCCAATTCGATGATTCCATCTTGTTCGCAGTGTCAAAATCTGGCTAGAAAACAATTTTCGTTGAATTCGGACAAAAATGAAATTTTTACGTATTTTTGGCGGCCATCTTCGAAATGACGGCCATTTTGGAAATTTCTCTGCGTAAATTCCTTCGTCTCATCTTATTGAACATTTGTGCAAATTATGAAGAAATTCTGCAAAGCAGTTTCTAAGATGTTGAATCCTCAATTTTTAACGTAAAATGGCAGCCATCTTGGAAACGGCGGCCATTTTGAAAAATTTCTTTGCATAAATTCCTTCTCCTCATCTTATTGAACATCTATGCAAAATATGAAGAATTTCTGCAAAGCAGCTCCTGAGATATTGAATCCTCAAGTTTTTAACGTAAAATGGCGGCCATCTTGGAAATGGCGGCCATTTTGAAAATTTTTTCACCGTTAGGCGTAACTTCACATAATGTTTCAACTGTGTGCCAAGTATCAAGTGATTCTGTTCAGGCATCTCTGAGAACTCGCGTGGACAAAATTTATTGGAAGTAAAATAATAATAATAAGAAAGCGTAATAATAATAACTAGTATTTGGTGTTTGGATGCAAACACAAGAAGTCTCCCAAACGAACTCCCATATCAGAATTCAAAAGGTTTAGGTGGGATCCACAGATTATAAACAACCTTCCTGTCAAGTTTCATGTAATTCTGAGCACCTGGATTTTCCCGCCTTTTTACCGTTTCCATGACATTGGTCGCCATCTTGAAGTCTTGGAGACCAGAAGGCAATTCTACACATGTAAGGCAACCTTCCTGTAAACTTTCATCCAAATCTGAGCACTTTGATTTTCCCGCCGATTTTACCGTTTCCGTGGCAACGGTCGCCATTTTGAAGTCTTTGACACCGGAGCCAAATTCTACACTTGTTATGCAACCTTCCTGTAAAATTTCATCCAATTCCGATCATTTTGATTTTCCCGCCTTTTTTACCGTTTCCATGGCATCGGTCGCCATCTTGAAGTCTTGGAGACCAGAAGCCAATTCTACACATGTAAGGCAACCTTCTTGCAAAATTTCATTTCATTCTGAGCGCATTGATTTTCCCGCCTCTTTACCATTTCCATGGCACCGGCAATCATTTTGAGGTCTTGGACACCAGAAGTCAATTCTACAGATGCAAGGCAACCTTCCTGTAAAATTTCATCCAAATCTGAGCACTTTAATTTTCCCGCCTTTTTTACCATTTCCATGGCACCGGCCACCATTTTGAGGTCTTGGACACAAAAAGTAAATTTTACACATGCAAGACAACCTTCCTGTAAAATTTCATCCAAATCTGAGCACTATGATTTTCCCGCCTTTTTTACCATTTCCATGGCACTGGCCATCATTTTGAGGTCTTTGACACCAGAAATCAATTCTACACATGCAAGGCAACATTCCTGTAAAATTTCATCCAAATCCGAAAACATTGATTTTCCCCGCCTTTTTTTACCATTTACATGGCACCGGTCGACATTTTTAAGTCTTGAGGACCAGAAGTTAATTCTACACGTGTAAGGCAACCTATCTGCAAAATTTCATTCAATTCTGAGCACTTTGATTTTCCCGCCTTTTTTAACCATTTCCATGGCTCCGGTCGCCATTTTGAAGACTTGGAGACCAGAAGTCAATTCTACACATGTAAGGCAACCTATCTGTAAAATTTCATCCAATTCTGAGCACTTTGATTTTCCCGCCTTTTTTACCATTTCCATGGCACCGGTCGACATTTTGAAAATTCCAAGACTTGAATGCACATCTTGGGATAGGGTTCTATCATCCTGTGAAGTTTGGTTAAGATTGGATCAGTGGTGTCCGAGAAAACTGATGGACAAAGATGAGACGGAAAACGGAAGAAAAAGAATAATAACTAGATTTGCAATTGCAAGCAATAGCTGATGTCGCCCCTGGCAGCCAATTCGATGCTTCCATCTTGTTCCCAGCGTCAAAATCTACCTGGAAAACAATTTTCGTTGAAATTGGACAAAGTTGAAATTTTGACGTAAAATGGCGGCCATCTTGGAAATGGCGGCCATTTTGAAAAACATTTTACCGTTAGGCATAACTTCACATGGTGCTCCAACTGAGTGCCAAGTATCAAGTGATTCTGTTCAGGCAATTCTGAGAACTCGCGTGGACAAAATTTATTGGAAGTAAAATAATAATAACAAGTTATAACTGTGTTCGCAAGCGAAACACAAAAGTCTCCCAAACGAACTCCCATATCGGATTCCTGGGCATTATAAAACCCCCTTAAAAAAATTGAGCAGGGGTTCCCCTTATAATTTGCTTTATACATATAGTTAAAATAAAAACATACTAGTAACACACAGCATAAAACACGTTTTTCTCAAAAATATAGCTTTCTGGTTTGGTTTCCATGGCAACCAAATGTTCCATTATCCATTACAACCAATTTTAAACCTGGTTCCAAAAAAAATTTTGGCAGGGGTTCCCCTTATAACCTAAGATAATACATATAGCTGTAATGAAAATACAATTATCTATAATAAATACATTTTCTCAAAATTTCAACTTTATTGATTGGTTTCCATGTTTTACTCAAAATTATAGCTTTCTGCTTTGGTTTCCATGGCAACCAAATGTTCCATTATCCATTACAACCAATTTTATACCTGGTTCCAAAAAAAAAAAATTTGGCAGGGGTTCCCCTTATAATCTAAAAATAATACTAGTACATATAGCTGTAATGAAAATACAATTATCAATAATATACGTTTTCTCAAAATTTCAACTTTTTTGAATGGTTTCCATGGCAACAGAATTAATTTTTGAATTTCCAATCCCTTGGAACCCTTTCTTACATGAATCACATCTTCCCTATGAAGTTTCATGGAGTTACAGTAAATAGTTTTTAAGATACAAATGTACACTGAAAAAATTGTGAAAAAATTCAAAATTTCATTTTCCCATAGGGTTAACATGAAGGACCCCACCCCTCTTTGAACACCCCCAAATGCACCCTTAATAAACCCTCTTTTGAAAAATGTTTACATGTTGCACAACTAGATATATGGGGCTAACATCCTACAAAGTTTGAAAGCTGTAAGTAAAATAGTCTCTGAGATCTGGTTCGGACAAGTTCATCCGGACGAGAAGAAAGAAAACAGAATAACTAGTATTAATTGTGTTTGGATGCAAACACAAGAAGTCTCCCAAACGAACTCCCATATCAGAATTCAAAGGCTTTAGATGGGATCCACAGATTTTAAACAACCTTCCTGTCAATTTCATGCAATTCTGAGCACTTGGATTTTCCCCCCTTTTTACCGTTTCCATGGCAACGGTCGCCATTTTGAAGTCTTGGACACCGGAACCAAACTGTACACTTGTTAGGCAACCTTCCTGTAAAATGTCATCCAATTCTGGGCATTTTGATTTACCCGCCTTTTTTACCGTTTCCATGGCATCGGTCGCCATCTTGAAGTCTTGGAGACCAGAAGCCAATTCTACACATGTAAGGCAACCTTCTTGTAAANAAATGAAAGGAAGGGGAGTAGTAGAGGAGTAGCTATTCATGTGATACAGTTATTTTACCTGAAGAAATTAATTATTAATCTTCATTTAAGATATTTGGTATTCAGGTACCTCACTACAAGACAAAGGGTATGTGTTATGCTTGTTGACCTTTGACCTCAAGGTCACTTTCTTACCACGGCCTCAACACTTCCACCCAGTAATATAAATTAGAGATATTTGGTATGTAGGTACATCCATATAAGACAATTAGTCATATGCTATGCTTGTTGACCTTCGGCCTAACGTAAAGTCATTTACAGCATTAAATGGTTATTTTTGCAATTGCCTTAAGCAATTTTCCTTTTAATGTTCGCTAATGATATAAGATATAATGTCTCACTTTTGAGACATTGTGTTGCATGTCATTCTTGTTAACATTTGTAAATTTCTATTTGACCACAAGGTCAAAGAACATTATGTTAAGAAGTAATTTTCTTGCTATGGTATCCAACATTTACCTTTACACATTGGCGGATCCAAAGGGGAAGAGTCCGGTGGTTGGAACCCCACTTTTTTGGACAATCATGTAGTTTTTAATGAATATCCTGATATTTTACTAGTTTAGTTTAATACAATTTTATTGCAAAAATACAAAAGAATTGGACTAAAAGTTATCACAACTTAATTATTGTCCTCTCCTGATGATAAGGAAATTACATATAACTAATAAATGACTATAAAAACAGACATAAGTAAATTGAAGAAAAGGAAAAAATATAATTTTTGCAGTTTGTTCATACTTCAAAATAACTAACCTTAATTACTAACCTTACTTAAAATCTTTTTGCGTTTCTTATAAACGTACGAACGTGTTCAAACAGAAGTTTGAAATTTGGAAGACTATTACATAAGATTGTTCTTTCGTCTTGGTACAACGGACATTCAAACAGATAATGAATAACATCTTCATAAGCAGATCCGCAATGACATTTTGGGTCATTTACATTTTCAAAAGATTTGCATTAAGAGTCTCAACCTAGTATGTAGCACGTTAAATTTCCTGTTTCCCTCATTATATAATATAGTATTCTGGGGGTTTGTAGGTGATTAGGTTCGGCCATATTTTTAAAGGACAATATAGTAGTTGCATTTTTCAACGAATTATCTAAATTATTCCATAAACCGCAAGTAGAAGGTATAAAAGATTTTACTAAGAAATACACCCAAAAATTTTGGACCGTACATTGTACGCGTACAGTCCAAAATACGCGTGTGGTTTTGAACATATACACGGTATACATTTATGCAATAAGGTCAAATGTTCCGCGCTTGATGCTTTTTTTGTAGTGGACCTTTCGTACGCCATTCTTGTACAGTCGAGATAAATTTGATTCAAAAGTGTCAGAACAGATGATGAAAATATTTTTTCAACAATGTCCATTGTTAAACTAATGTATGTTCCATTCTCACCCCTTCCTGTAAAGTTTGATTAAATTAGTTTCACGGTTTTCACGAGTAGATGAAAATCAGTGGCGGATCCAGACTTTCTGCTAAGAGGGGGCCCGACCCAGAATTTTAAATCTTTCCAACCTAAGGGGGGGGGGGCACTCCGGGCCCCCCGCTAAATCCGCCACTGAAAATGTAAAAAGCAAACAGACAACTGAGCTTTTTGTTTTCTAGTAGATATGGCTGAATCTCTATATTGATGAAAAGGTGTTACTTTTGCAGAAAGTTATCCACTTACTTGAGATAAACTTTACAGTTACATGAATTTTTAGAGTAAAAACGGGATTGACAAATTATTTTACCCGGAATTCGGGATTCAACATTTATTTTCACGAGACCTCTCCAACCCCCCCTCTTTATTGAATAGATATGTTTAAACCAATCACGATCTAAGTAGTGAAATTGCTCTGGCCCATGATGTGGTTAAATTATAAATATACAAAAAATCACATAGTTTTTCTGCTAAAGCTATCAATATAATATTTTGAGACGACCACATTTTTGTATATTAACGACGCATGCGTTAGATGTAAACTTCCGAGACGAAAACGCGAAAGGCGAAAACACGAAAACGCGAAAAGGCGAAAACACAAAAACCGTGACGAAAAGGCGAAAACGGCGAAAACACGAAAACGCGAAAACACGAAAACGCGAAAACGTGAAAACGCGAAAAGGCGAAAACGCGAAAATACGAAAACGCAAAAAGTCGAAAAGGCGAAAAGGCGAAAACGCGAGATTTTACCCACGAAAACGAGAGATGTCTAGCGCGAAAAAGCGAAAAGTCAAGATCTTTTTAATTTCGTGTTTTCGTCTTTATGTTTTCGCGTTTTCGTGTCCGGGATTTCGCGTTTTCGC
>MJUU01041593.1:2439-13036 GCA_002080025.1 Modiolus philippinarum
TTTCGAAGATTTTTTTTATTTCATGAATCCAGGGACTATACATTACAATGTAATGTATAGTCCCTGATGAATCACAATTTAAATAAATTTAGCATTTTAGTGTTTGAAAAGAAGGATTTTCCAGTCTTTCGTGTATGAATGCGTCAAATCATTTGTTTTGTTTTGTTTTGTTTTGTTTTGTTTTTTTTTTGTCATTCAATTTTTGTTTCGCTCTTATTTGCATTCCTGTTTTTGTCTAACAATTAACGTTTAACCAGTTTTATAAATTATTTTAATATATATTTTTTTTAATTTGTCTATTTTCGACGATTGGTCAAATCAGATGTGCTTCCAAATTTTAATGCATTCGTTCCTACGTACAAACAGAAACATCAAGTAAATATAATATTAACCTTAACGTACGGATTAAATATACCTAGGGTGTTATAATAATTTTTTTATATATTTCAATTCTAAATTCATTTTTTTTTGATGAAACGAAATTATCATTTCGCAAAATGTATTAACTTGAAAGATGACGTAAGGCTATCAATCAGTCATTTACGGATAGGACCGATCAATCATCCGTCAGTCACGTAATTTACGTATTGTATCCGTCAAATACGTGAATTGCTTTTCCTATTCGTCAGACTTTGACGGATTGTTGACTGATCGATCACTGATCGATGACTGATCGTTGACGGCTGACGGATCGCTTAATGATCGCTCTTTTAGTAACGGCTACTGAAGCAAGGACTGTACGTATCGAAACGTAGCAAAATGTATAGATTCTAATTACCTACGCTTTGCTAGGTAACAGCTACGTTTCTACCACGTTTTTCTACGTTCCCTACGTTTGTGCTACGTTTCCCTACGTTTGTGCTACGTTTTAATTTTTGGCTACGTTTGTATTGTGCAGACCAATACAAACGTAGCTAGCTACGTTTCTATACACGTATTGCTACGCATTGCTACGTTTGGTCTACGTTTTGCTACGGTTTTCTACGTATATTGCCGTTTCGCTACGGTTTGAAAACGTAGCGAAACGTAGGGGTTAAAACGTGACAGTGTGACTGGCGCTTAAACAATAACAAAACCTTGAATGTAACACAATATATTATGTTGACCTTGTTGTCATATTGGTTCCGTACAACAACATAACGTCGTGTTTGTTAACTGACGTTCCGTTTATACAAACGTTGTGCTTTTTATAAAGTAAACGTTGTTCTATTTATAAACGTTAATGTTGTGCTATTTATAAACGTTACTTATTTACAAACAAGGTTCTTAGTTCAAAGTCTTTGGAATGAGTTTCTATCAGGACGTTAAAAGATTTGAGAACTCGTATAAAGGAGCACAAAACACTGAATTGTCGTGTCGTATTTATCTTATTATTTATAAATGAATATTGTAGTTTTATATTTTGCAAGACTCTTGACAAGAAATATTTCAATATGTAGGTACTCCAACGAAGACTTTTTAAGCACATTTTGATGATTTATCAATTTTCAATGCACAAAAACACAATGTGATTGCACGGTGCATAAAGACGTACATTAGGTGGTGTATTTAAATTACAACCTATACCTTTTGAATGCAAAGTTTCAAATAGATTCATGAATGCACGTAGGTGCACAGCAATTTTAACTTTTACGTGTTTTTGCAGTTTTCTCGAATTTTGATCGTAATTATAGGTACTCCAACGAAGACTTTTGTAAGTAAAGTTTAATAATTTATCAATTTTCATTGCACAAATAAATAATGGTGACATGGTGCACGAAGACGCACGTTAAGTGTTTTATTTTAATTACAACCCATATTTTGTAACTGCAAAGTTCAAAAAGATGCATTAATGCACGTAGGTGCAAGGCAATTTTAACTTTTACTTGTTTTTGCATTTTTCCTGAATTTTCGTCGTAATTTATCATAATAAGTGGCCAAAGGGCCGTAACTTCAAATAAGTTGGAACCAGTTTATCTCTTAATAGGACTGGTAAATGGAAAGAAAACTTATACCGGAAGTGGACAAATTGTATCTTTTTAATTATGTTTATTAATCCTTAATCTAATTTTTTTGGAGATTAAAAGATTAGTTTCTTATTATTGAAGCAGATAGCTATCTTTTTGCACCGTTATATTCATTAAATGCGAACATTCAATTTTTTCGTTGGATTACCCAGTAATTAATCGTAAATATAGGTCAAAGCGTCGTACCTCCAAATAATTTTTGAACCAGTTTCTCCTTAGCTCTTATAGAACTGGTAAATGTTAAGAAAATAAAATACCGGAAGTGGACACATTGTAATTTTTAAATGATTGTAATTTATCCTTAATATTAATTTTTTGGAGATTAAAAGTTTAATGTCTAACTATTGAAGCAGATAGCTATCTTTTTGCACCGTTATATTCATTCAATTCGAACATTTAACTTTTTGGTTGGAATACCTACAATATGCTTGCTTGCTAAAATTTAGTAATATGAAAATAATAAAATATATTTGGGTTTTTCGCTTCAATGTAAAAAGAATATATTAAAAAAGTTTGAAACATACAGAATTGTTTTATTCAACTGAGAAATAGATAACTTGGTCCATCGCTTATGTCTGTCGTCAGAAACTTTGGAATAAAAGTACATGTGTCATTTCATTAAACACTTCAGCAGTAGCGACCGTAGGTGAAGGGTCGTTACATTTGGTGGCCAGTGTAGGGATCCCTACTTTTCTAAGCTGGGGGGCTTGATAACAATATGATAAAAATCAAATATTAGCTTGAAAAATGTCTGATGAAAACACAATACGACAGCCTTTGTCATGATTGACCAATCCATGTACATAGTGACGAAATAGCAACTTCTTTTGGGAGTTAATTCACGACTCCCCGTATCTATTATAAACCAAACTACAACTCAAAATTATAGTCACATTAATTTGACTCCACCAAGAGAAATACAGATGCGCATGGTAAATACAACAACACCAAGAACTGTTCAAAGTTCTGAGTACTGACAAAACAAATAGTCAAATTCGACAGGCATATGTTGAGAACAGGGATTAAGCTCGTAGGAATAGGGACTTATTGGAAAGTAATTATTCAGGCGACAATAGAGATTGTCAACAGGTTTTAAATGGGTTATCCTGTGGAAGGGGAGACAATCAGTATATACGCGGTCTGGATGATCAGTGCTATGGGCACGGCACTAACCCTTCATGGAAGCCGCAATCAAGCATGCGTGTTGGCGGACGGCAACAGGCGTGTAGACACCATGACAACTCCAGAGGTGACATTAAATGTTATGAATGGGCAAAAATAGAACTGATAACTCTAACTCAAATATGATATTACATAGTAACAATTACCCGACATTTAATCAAACAATGTCAAATTTAAGTAACACTATCAAACATTTTAAATAATTTACTAAGGCATACGAACTCGCAACAAGTTTACGGGGGTGAAACAATGAATTGCGAAAGAAATAGAATCTGGTCGAAAGTTTGACTATAACTATTTGGTTTCGGCACTAAAGGATAGATTTGAGCATGTCAACCAAGAAAAGATGTACATAGAATTAATGAACACATTTCACAGAATGCCATATCAGTCCTTGACGGAAATGGCACAGGAAATAAGAAGAATCACTCGTTTGTCGTATACTTCGGCCCAAATCGACATTAGAAATCAGTTGGCTAAAGACTTGTTTTATATGGGCACTTAATGATACTAAAATTCAGTTGTCCATATTTCAAATGGAACCCAAAACTATTGATGACTATGTCAGATATGGGGTGGAATATGAAGCTTTTGTGCTTGATCAAAAAAGAATAAATTATTCAAAACCTGGAATACGCATGATTACAGAATGTGATAATGAAGTAACTTACCGTCTTAACATGATAAACGATGGGCTTGACAAGCTAAATGACAAACCTACAACAGACAAAAATAGTACATGCTATTACTGTAATAAAATGGGATATTAACTTGAAAGGGACAAGAACCGTTATAGTGTTAAAATGGGATGTAAAAAATCAAAGTGCTAAAAGCACTCTTGGAACACAAACTGACAGAAAGATTCCCTTCTCTCTTTAGGAAAACATGTAGGTGTTGGAGATAGGGACCAATTGCCAGCAAAAGCTTTAAATGACACAAGGTCCATTGATTTATCGAAAACAAATAAACAAGACAGTTTATTTATTAAAAAATATAAGTGTTTAATTTATGAAAACTATGTAATAGTTTACTTGACACTGGTTCTACACTATTCACCCTGCATCCTAAGAATGATAATTTCATTTCTGAAAATATAAAACCTGAAATAAAGAAACATAATACAAAATTACGTCTTCTTGACGGTGGTCATATTGGCACTTTAGGATATGTAGACTTACATTCAAAAATAGGAAATCAAACAATCGTTCATAAATCTATTTTAGCTAATATTGATGTTCCGGTAGTCAATTTCTATGATTTACTAGAAAGGTATGATTGCACTCTAAAAATAGGTGAGGGAATATTTTTGGCACAGATTCAACACAAAACATGAAAGAAAGTCAAATTGACTCGTTGTTCAAAATTTCACTTTCGGAAGAAATTGTTATACCACCAAACAGTGAAATCATTACTTCAGGTTACGTAAAAGGAAATTCAAGCTCCATCGTGGAGGGTATTTTTGAACCATTAGATACTAACATACCGAAAATATTTTAATTGCCCAATCTCTGGTTGATTCTAGATGTGATCTTGTCCCTCTGTCAGAATGGCGAATATCTCAGATGATAAAGTTATACTCCCATGTGCTACATGTGTAGCCTCATGTGAGTAAATTGATACAAAAACATTTGATGATAGTACATGTAGAATGCTGACGGAAAGTGCCAACTCTGTGACATTAGATAGTGACATTGCCAGTTAAGTTTATGTTTGTTGACGATCCCGCATCCATGGATCAAAAGACAAAAGGCGTGGATATAGCGTTGCTCAGCAATTAGCAATGAATTCCGCTCAAACCGGTGCTAGGGGCCGTCTTGAACTTGCTATGAGGCATGAGTAATGCTCATTGTTGAAGGCTTCATGATGACTTCAAGATGAAGAACAACAATAAAAGCGTTGTTCCATTGCTTGGTTTTACCATGTATTTGTAGAGATTTTGTCACATTTGCATTTACTCCATATCCTTTCATTGTTAATTTCTGGCGAAATACCAGAAAATTAAAGAAACTTAAAAAAAGAGTCAGACACTCAAATTGAACAGTTTGGCAACTTATTAAAGATTAAAAAAAAATGAAAATACATTTAAAAATAAAACAAATATGACTAAGGCACTGCTCATAGCATAAAACGCAAAATAGACACTGGCAAAGCAAAGCCATTTAAACAACCGCTCCGGCGGGTACCAATAAATAAAAGAGAGACAATCGACAAAGAGACTAGACACTAACATTATTGAAGTTTCCACTAGCCCTTGGGTTTCAAATATTGTCCCATTTACAAAAAAGGATGGTTATACCAGAATTTGTATTGACATGCGACCATTGAATAATCTTACTATCGAGGACGCATACCCTCTTCCTAGGGTTGACGACTCATTAGATGCATTGAGGGGTTCAAAATTATTCAGTGTCCTTTACCTTTCAAGTGGTTATTTTCAGGTACAAATGAATGAAGAGGACAAAGTTAAAACTTCATTTACCAGTACAAGGTTTTTTTTTCAGTTCAAAGTAATGGCCATGGGTTTATATAACGGGACAGCCACATTCCAACACCTTATGGAATACGTTCTGGCAGGCCTTAATTGGAAAAACTGTTTAATTTATATTGACGACATAATCGTTTTTTTTTTCTGATACATTTGAATCACAAAGGTTAAACGATGTTCTAGAACAAACATCTAAAGAGGGTTTAAAGATTTCCCCGGACAAATGTTCTTTATTTCAACAACGCGTGTCATTGTAGGGTATATAGTTTCTGTAGACGGAAAAGCTGCAGACCCCAATAAAATTGACAGTGTAAAAATGTGGTCAACTACCGCCACTGTTAGAGATATAAGAAGTTTTTTATGAACATGTTCTTTTTATCGGAAGTACATTAAAAACTTTGCAAATATTGCAAACCCATTACATAGATAAACAGAGAAAAGTTGTCATTTTGAATGGACTACAACATGCAAAAATCATTCGACATGCACAAAAATGCCCTTGTGACATCACCAATTTTAGGTTCCCCATATATGACAAAACCTTTTTTACTTGACCCTGATGCTTCAGGGTCTCCTTTAGGCTCTGTTTTATGACAGGTTATAGATTGCAAAGAAACAGTCATTGCTTACCACAGTAAGGCCCTCAGTTAACAACAGAGACAATACTGCGTAACTCGCAGGGAACTTTTGACTATCATACTAAGCATTACAAACTTTCATCATTATTTATATGTGTCAAAATGTTTAGTACGAACAGACCATGGTGCTCTCGCCTGGCTGTTACGATTTAAAAATCTAGATGGTCAAATAGCCAGATGACTTGAGATGTTAGCTTCCCTCATTTTGAGGTGCAACATAGACCTGGCAGACAGCATGTCAACGATGATGGGTTATCTCGTCGTCCATGTGTTGATTGCAAATACTGTGAGAGACAAACTCAGAAAGAAATTGAAAGAAACCCGCCAGAGCATAATGAATCCTGTAGGCGAACGAAAAAGGTGTCACATGAAAATGAATCATCTGATGTTGAAATTGTAACATACAGATTGTTTCAAAAGAAAACTGAAATCGTAATATCTGAGGCACAAAGTAATGACCAAATTCTTGCCAAAGTTCAAGAATTGAAATTAGCTTATACAGAAAAACTGAATTGGTCTGATATAGCCGCCAAAAGTATACAGCTAAAGATAAACTGGTCTCAGTGGGACCGTATTGTACAAAGAAATAATGTACTTTGTAGGAAGTTGATTCATACCACAACAGAACAAACAATTTTGCAACTTATTGTCCCTAATGAATGGAACACAGACATATATTAGAGATGCTGCATGATGACTTACAGTCTGGACATCTGGGTATATAAAAAAACTAAAGCACGAATCCAAAACAAATTTTACTGGTTTGGCTACAACAAGATGTTGTAGACTACATAAAGAAATGTCAAGTGTGCAATGCACGTAAACATCCTTCTAGGCGAACTAGGAGTGAAATGAAACAATATAACGTGGGTGCTCCAATGGAGAGGGTCGCTTTAGACTTAATTGGCCCTTTTCCTTTGTCATGCAGTGGTAATAAATATGCTCTGACAGTCGCTGACTACTTCACAAAATGGGCAGAAGGTTTTCCTTTGTCCGATATAGAGGCACAGACAGTGGCAGAAAGTTTTCGGATTAATTTTGTATGTAGGTTTGGTGTACCTCGCCAGCTACATCCTGACCAAGGTCTACAATTTGAAAGTAAGCTTTTAAAAGAGCTATGAGAAAAACTAAGAATAAATAAAACAAGAATTACTGCTTTCCGATCACAGTCAGATGGACTGGACGAAAGACTTAATACATATAGGTCTATAGAGGACATAAATCGTAAGTATGTAAGTAAGAACCAGAGAGACTAGATGAACAGCTCCCTTGGGGACTCATGGTTATAATATCAGCTGAAAACATAACTTTATATATATATATTGATAATAATATATGAGACATTGGCATCTACATCAAATAACAAATAAACAAAATCAAACGCAGTAATTGCTTAAGTAAAATTCCGACAGCAAGCATCTCGAAATTTATTGTCAGGTGTCCCGTGTCTTAGGCATAGACATGAGAATAAACAACATGCCTTGTATAATTTCAGATGACATTCAAATGTAGAGAACGTGAAAAAATCCCATAAACAGTTTTAAAATGTCTCATGTAAGGGAAGAGCACCCTAAACCTATAATACAATGCAACCTGTGTACTTATACACTATTCATATGCTTGAACATCAAAAAGCAAGATATGGTCTAAAATATTAGAAATAACGAGAACGATGGTACCTATCATACCAGTGCCACCTCCTCAGGCTTCTACAAAAATTAAAGAAAAATCAAAAGAAATCACTGTAAAATATGTGTCTCTAGACATTTTTCTATATACTATCCATGTATCACTTTTTAGACACGTCTTCCTGCTTGATGTGTAAGGAAAAATGTCTAAACCCAAGACATGTCTTTTGAGTTTGTGCTTAGATATTAAACATGTCTAACTTTTAAGTGTCTTGAATACAGACATGTCATGCAATTCTTTGTATAAAAAAGGAACTAAAATAAAATAATAAAAATGCATGCCACTTTAGGGTAGTAAAAAATTAACTGGGTAATATTCTTGATTAGACAATTATAAATTTGTAATTTTTTTTGTCTGGTCAAACACATTTCTTGGTTTATTTCTCATCACTCAAGAGTATCACATATTTCTCAGTTTATTTCTCATCAATCAAAAGAGAAGGCTAGAGGACCTACATCAGATGTATCACCGGTACAAATAATGTATAGCATTGAAGATCATCCTAAGGTATCTCCAGTTAAGAAAGATTTAATGAAATTGTTTGATATGCCAAGTAAGGCCGTCTCACCCCTTCCTCCAACTCCAAAGAAAAGGATGGTGGAACCTACATCCACAATTACCAACCCTTCTACAACACTGTCAACAGCCAGTAACATTATTAAGAAAAGGGACAGTAGCCATCTGGCACTGCCGAAACAGGAGAACATAGACTAAAGGTGGATTTTTGGCGCCCCAAGCATTTCTAGTCAGACACCTGAAGCAAAAATCAGGAAAGATGCCAGTATAAGCCGTCAATATACCAGTTCTATTCTATCTTTTGGATATTCAGGTGTCAAAAGGGAATAGAAGGTGGTTTTCGCAGATGGAACCGTGGATAGACGAACTTCTTTCTGGAAGCCTGACCCTAAAGTAGAAAATTATAGGTCAGCACATGTTCAAACATATACCGTTGGCACAGCTGACAAATCAACCTATGTACCACCGTACATAGTTCGTGTGTATAATGAGGTGAGAACTTCCACAGACAATTTGGTGGTTAAGGAAGAAAAAATATATGAGGACAGTAGCGAAATTATTATAATCAGTGTCGATGAGGGAAGTTTTTCTAGTGAAAGTGATGTCAGCTCGGACAACATTTCTTGTGACAGTGAAACAGACACAGCAACAGAAGACGAAGAGAGTATTTTAATTTTGCCATTCTCATTGACTTTTATTTATCATGTAATATGTATGTTTGAAAATCTATAATTTCCTGTTAGGGACGAACAGATATTTTTTAGTATTGGGGCAGTGTAACGGCTGCAAAGCTGACCCCGTTTTTTTTTAAATTTGTTTCCCCCCACAGAAAATATTTTACTTTTTACATGTATATAGCTTTTAGTGTTTGAATACATGCAGTAATATTTTATTGATGAAGTTTAAATTTACTAATAATTGGTACCAATCTAAACTTAATTAAATAACGTTGTCAAAACGTTTATTCTTAGATATTTAATCACAGTATTTCTACATGCTTAAATCCATAATTTATAGAATTTAGAATTATTGCATGAATTATTGTCTTACAGAATTAATATGATTATTGTATTAGAGGTTGATTGGGGGAAATCTGGTCAAGCTCGTGTGTTTACATTGCGTTGATATGCCCGTGTTTCTTCTATATTTGAAATTGGCTAAAATCATATTTATAAGAATATTTTCGTCATTCAATGCTCAATTTCATGGACCGACAAGGAAAGACACACGCGAGAACGGTTCTGGTTACATCGACTCAAAACTCTTGAGCCTCATGGAATAAATGAAAGTGGTGCGAAAAACCTTGGATATTAGGATGATATTCTAAAAACAAGTATACTTCTTTTACGCCTATTCCATGGTTTTGTCAAGATCGTTTCAATTTTACCGTAGAAGGTGCATTTTTATGAGGTAATTAAAATTATATAAACAAGTAACACTAACGATTTGATTGTCTTTTTAGAGATATAAACGACAACAAGTTAGAAAAATTAGACGTCGGCATATTCGATCCACTGATAAATTTAAAGTTTTTGTAAGTATCTTTAAGAAATAAAACATGGCCGCCACACTATATTGTCATTATAACATGGGCTTGAGTTGTTTTTGTAAGTATTTTATCCCGAGCGTTAGCGAGGGGTAAAATATGCAAAAACAACGAAAGCCCATGTTATAATGACAATAAAGTATTTGGCGGGTATGATTTATTTCGATTCTAATATGGAAATTTCACCCATTTTATACCCGAAGCGAGCAGAGACTATCTAATGGTTCCGTAACATTTTGATTTTGATAAACAAACTCGCTGACAAAACACTTTCCACAAATACAATAGAAACTTACTTTTGTTTAATTTAATTGCTATTTTAACTGTAGAAAATGCCTCAAGTCCTTTTAATCTCCATTTAAACTTTCCAACCGACGCTGCTGACGAACCGGACATTACGATTTGTGACGTCACAAGTAGGAAAATTAAAGTTTGTCCCGAACATTGCCTTTTCAAGTAGAAAAAAAATTCCATAATGAATTTCGGAAACAAATTTAATTAAAAATTTGTTGGTGGATGGTAGATTTTGACAGTT
>MJUU01041593.1:23867-39143 GCA_002080025.1 Modiolus philippinarum
TTTTTTGCTCAAGTTGTTCCATTATTAGTGCTCTTCAAAACAAAAGGTCAGAATTTTAATTCTAATTACAAAATTTCTGACACTCGTACTCCCTTAAAGGGATGTCAACTTTGAAACGAACATGAAAGAAAATCTTGAGGTGCAACTTAGAAATTCACAGGAATCTTGGGCCAAATCAACCCCTTATCGCACGTTGTCCTTTCCTGTAATTTTTTTATAGATTAAAAATGCTTATTTTGAGCGTTGTGCAAAACATAGGTTTAACGTAAGACTTTTCTGCAAGTAAAACCATAAAGTTGACGTCATATGACAGATTACCCATTCAAATGCATTGAAAAAGGTGGGGCCGAAGCCATGGTATAACCTTAAATCTCTTATGTTATTACGCTCCGCCCACTTCCTATTGATTTCTACCTCTTTGAAAATTTAAGGTTGAAACATTAGCTTAATAGCATTTGTCTTTTTTAAAGCGATTTTCAGCTATGTATCTTTTCAATAAAATGACAGCAGAATGATATTTCTTTAATATGTTTTGCTTTCGACTTTTGAATACGAGTTTACGTTTTCCATTTAGATTGTTACTTTTGCCTTCAATTCTATCGTATTTTTTTATCCTATATTCTACTAGTAACAGGTAATCGTTGTTACATGTATGGCAATTAAGGCACTTGCGAATCAAGCCTTAAAATGGGGGTCAAAAAGTTGTCAAGAAAAGTGCAATTTATCCATTTTTTTTTTTTTTTTTTTTTTTTTTAAATTTTTGGTTTAAATTCTGTACGAAATTTTTTTAAAATGCAACCAAAAAGGAGAGTTCTTCAAAAACCCGGAACCTCTTCCTCTAGATCCCCCTATAAAATATATTTGTAAGGCACGGATCATGTGATTTTCAAGAGGGGGCTGGGATTTAAAAAAAAATAATACCGATTTTTGCTAAAATAATCTTTGACCATAACCTTGGTTGAAGAAAATAATCTTGCTCCACCCTGAAAACCAGAACAAAGACTTACTTAAAACAATTTTTCCATGCATAGTGCATATAGGGATAATCCCCGGCTTAGTTGGAACCCCCTCCCAATATCAAATGACCCGTGCTATAAAAAGCCAAGCACTATGAGAATGTTCGATCCTGAACTTAAATCAAATTCTCCTTTTAGATGCACCCAAAGCAGGTCAAATAAACCATTTTTCATATTCAAAGTTGTTTCGAATATTTTATCTACATAGTCATCAAATTCGTGCATTAGATGAGACCGAGTGTATGATAATATTTTGAACTGTCTTATTAAAAGTAAAACACAAACAATTCTATTTAAATAAATTGAAATATATTGATTTTTTTTTAAACAAAATCCGATACAGTTTACATTTCAAAATAACTTGAAAATATGAGAATTGCATACTCTTTAAACATAAATGTGATAATCAAGCTTTTAAGTTCATAAAATGCTTCAAAATATTTTCGATTGAAAAGCGCATCTAGCAATATGTATGGCCATGAAATCATCTCTCTAACATGCGATTTGATTGGACAGACGTTTAGTTGTATTTATAAATCTGTGAATCGATTTCTGTCAATCAATTAATTTATGTTACAAAACATATATACCACACCTTTTCTCATTAACATGTGTATACTTAACATACCCTACGGGCTCGTAAGTTTACGTATGTTAACTCGTAAGAAAATATTTGTCGATCAGAGGACTTTACATATATACTGGCCTCTCAATGATACCGCCGATGTCTACTGAAATACATGACGACTCTTTACCAAACCCTTCGGGGAAGTTTTGAGTTTGATTTTTCTTCCGTAGTGCGACAGTGTTTTACCAGCAGACTAGGTTCCTTGAACTAGCCGGCATTTTAGCGGCGAGCACTCTCTGACCCATCTCTCTAGATTACGTTTTGTCATATGCTCTTCTTTTCCAAGATAGTGGTCATTGGATTAGTAGTCTACCTGTATTTGGTTTTAATATTCGCATGTTAATACTATAGGGAAACGGGATAGAGAAAGGGGAGTTTTTGGGTACCTATAAACCGGTTTAACCCTACAACTGGCTTTTGCTAGTGCCGGTACCAAGTCCGACTATCCCGAGTTCCTATCGTTAGTTATGTTTGTCTTGTTTTCATTTTTGTTTTTTAGTGCAGTTCTTTTGTAAACTGTGGCATATGATTGTAGTTACCGGCCATTGTAGGTGTTTACTGTCATCCTGTTGTTGTAATTGTTGAACTTTTTTATTTAAATTAAGGAGTACCTCTTTCGTACAACGCTACTTAGTCTCGTTTTGATTTCCAATTAGATAATATTGACAAACATCAGTTCTTTTTACATATTTCGATTGATGGTCTTTTAAATATTTAGATTTCTATCTGAACTGAAGAGAAATAAATAAACGATGAAAGGATATGGAGTAAATTCACATGTCACAAAGTCTCCAAAAATACTTGGTAGAACCAAGCAATGGATACACTTATTTGTCACCATTGGCTTTGCTCATACTTAATAGTAAGTTCTCGAAATGGCCGTCTGTAGACACTAAAATTACAATATTTGCGGTATAGACGACTTTCCTTTTTCTTTTTATGAATGAAGTGCTACGGTTGACCGGGGGTCAATCGGCGCAAATTGCGTCTTTGAGCATTGTGACGTTGACAAATCTATATTGTGACGTAAAATTTTACGGGAAAATTCACCAACTGGAAACTCGTCTATTTAGTTATTTATGAGAATCCAGTCCGACAAATATGTTTGAAAATATGTTTAATTTCGTGAATGAAAGGGTATGGAGTAAATACGCATGAGACAAATTCTCTACAAATACATGGCAAAAGCAAGCCAAGGAACAAAGCTTCTTTTGTTGCTCTCCAACTTGAAGTCACCATGTATCTCTTATGTATCTTTGTGTACTGATTGTGCAGCTTCATAGAAAGAGATCTATTAGAGCCTGGTTATTGCAAAGTACAAAGTAGTTTACAATTTCAAGCAATAGTAATAATGCATAACAAAAAAATACTTTAATTGTACCTTTTTAAGCTTAAGTTGCATGACTAAATTCATATGTTGTATTGTGTTGCAGAATTATGCAGAAAAACAAGATTGAAAATTTTGATGTCGGGTTATTCGATTCTTTAGCCAAGCTAACATATTTGTAAGTCATTAAAAAACACCTTTTGCAGAAGTCTCTTTAAAAATATGTTTTTTTTCTCTTATTGATCGCATCAACGAAAAATTTTAAAAGTTTATGTCATGTTGGGTAAAAAGAAGCTGAACATATGATAATAAAAATGCAGACAAAATATTTTATTTCTAATACAGCACCCGATGAGCTGCTTTTATGTGAAATTTAGTTAAAGAAAATGAATACTGAAAAAATTTAGCAGATCAACTTTCATCAATATAAAGGTTACATGTACTAGTTAATCTATGCTCTACATTTAAATTTAGAATTACTTACAACGGGTCCGGAATCAGTGTTAACTTTGGACGATTGCGCACTCCAGAATGCGCATCAACGACCAGTCTTTATCACATGTTTATTTACATCGCATTTACCCCAATGAAGTTGAAATTAAAGAGACCTTTTGTTATACATTGACGAACATGGACGTCTGAAATCTAGATTATATGACAAACGTGATGATTTTAACTTTGCAATTGTGAACTTTCTCTTTCTCTGCAGCAATATACCTGCATCCCCAGCATATGGAGTATATATTTCACAATTAATTCGTTACTGTAGAGCGTGCAGTACATACAGTGACTTTGTCATGTTTGTGGAAAGAGCAAAAGCACTGTCACAAAAACTGCTGAGCCAGGGATATGTTCAGCCTTTGTTACTTTCGTCCCTTCAGAAATTCTATGGCCGTCACCACGACATCATAGATAGATATGAAATGTCAGTGTCACAAATAAAAACTGACATTTTCAGCTAGATTCGCGTCTTCCCTGATTTGACATTACCGGTTTTGACTTTACCCTGGATTGACCCACTGACAGTGTGACGGGTGCTGTGCACAGAGCAGGACATGCTTACCCTTCCGGGGCACCTGATGTCACTTTTGTTGTTTAGAGTTCACACTGTTAGTGCTTTATTTTTTTTGTGTTCTTTATGTAATGTGCGTGTGTTTTGTGGGCATGTGGTGTCTTTGGTCTTCCGTCTTTTGGTGTTCTTGCTTTTGCTCTGTCTCTGGACTTTGATTTGTGTAATCTTGTGCTTTGTTCCTTCGGTATTCTACTGCCGTTGTTTCACGTCACGACTATACAAATACTATTGATTGCTTCCAAAACATAATTTATCACATCTTAAGAGTAAAGATCAACTGATGACCACACGATGCACGTGCATTTCTTCAAGTTTGAATGACTGCCATGACTGTTCTAAAAATCTACATGTATTAAGAAAACTGAATGTGCAAGATTGATTGCATTGAACGATGTGTAGCGAAGTCCAGAATCGAAATATGAATAATCATATTACGTCTTGCACCTCTTTCTCTAAAACATTAAAAAAAACATAGAAACCATGCTCTTATTTTACGAAAAGAAAGCAAAAACAAAAATTGCATCATCGATTGATTTTGGGCGATATCAAACCGGAATTGCCCCTAGCTGTTTCAATACTATTTTAATATTATTGGAATATTTCTTTTGGTTTAAGAGAATAACTAATAAAGTTCATTAGTGCAATGAGCATGTACACATGTATGGAAAGCAAAATTGAAAATCCAGTAGGTAATTATTCTACAAGGAAAAATAAATCTATTTGTGAAGTTATTTTTATTGAATAAAATTTATTATTTTGATTGATAACTTGTAAGGGGACGACCATTTGATTTTGNGGGGGGGGGGGGGGGGGCTTGGAAGATTTTTGACATATATATTCTGTTCTGCAAAATTTTGGAAATAAATATTCTGGCCTCAACCCCCTTGAAAATAAAATTTAAAAAATAATAATCTGTCCCCAGATTCTTTAGTAATTTATACATAAAATAAATCTCCTGGTCACGAAGAGGCGACAAATATAATTTCTGACCCGCAAAAATTCGAAAGTAAATAGTCTGACCCGAACAAATCTTTCAAGACCTCCCCCCCCCTTCCCTCAAAGTCGCTTGGTCGTCCCATTACATTATCTGAATCAGTGAGTATACTGTAAAACAAACCCTCTACTCAATACAAATAGCTTATAGACTTATAAATGAAGGGATTTTTAACCATGGCAAATATATGTATAGACATTGGTCGTTCAGGGATCATCATTATTTTTTACTCTTTGCAAAATTACACTATTAAAATGATCAATTAAAATTTGCACTGCATTTAACGACAATTAAGGAAACAAAAACGTAGCAATGAATAACAAGTCGAGGTCTAAAAGAGACTTGGAAGTTACAGGCGGGTTCTTTTTTTCTGAATATGTGTAAAAATCACACCAAAATTGTCTAAAATTATATCACATTTTGCATTTTTTAAAAATACAGACGCTGACCTAGACAATTTAAATGGGGTATTCTAAGTTAAAAAAGGGGCCTGGTCAGTTATTCTCGACAGTACAGTTTGTATCCGCAACCTATTTCCTTTTATGCAATAAATATCTAATTATATCCTGAGGTAAACACAAACAAAAATATTATTGCCATAAAAAGCATGCAAAAAAACAATTACAAACTGATAAACAAACAAAAAATGGAGAATAAAATCTAAGCAAATAAAATAAAGTATAGAAAAAGAAAACACACAGAGCAAAACCAGAGAAAAAGTGACAGTATTAATGCACAATTTTAGGTATATGAATTAAAATTAATATTTTGTATTTTTTTTTTCAAACTTGCATATGTGTATTATAAACATGAAATACAGAGGTTTGTTAGGAAGTACCACGTCAATCAATCTTTTGTACAAACAATAAGTAAATATGATTTCGTGAAAAAGTACAAATTGATGACAAATGTTTACATTTCAACTTACGTTAAAGATACTGATTATTTTTCCCTCACTGGAATTGAGCAATTCTTTTTGACCGTCGAGAAGACCTTGCTTTACGAAAGTCATCCTGGTTATTTTTAGGCTTACCCTTTCCTGATAATTCTTACATTAAATTTCTTAATTAACGATCCTGGATCCCTTTTCACAAAAAATCTTTCGACAATTTTTAATCGTGAGTCTATATGAAATATTAAAGACTTACGACTAATTTTAATCATAAGATTTTTTGTGAAAAGGGCTACTTGATTTTTTTTTCGGACCCCCCCCCCTCCGATATAAATCAATATGTCGATCCCCAAATGGTGTTTGTATGCTTTTGTAGAAAGTTTACAGAAAGTATACTTTACTTTGAACTATTGATGCCTGTCAATTGTGAATTTAGATATTATTCTCCAAACGCGTGTTTGGTGTGCATTCTTTCATTGTGTCTCACATGCGGTGACTACGTCACAATAAAGATTAGATTGATATTGAATGCGCGTTATGGTCTGCGCAAAGGTCGAAAGTAAACACTTTATCCGGACACGTTGTAAGAGACATACGCATCTGGCATAGAAATGAAAAGTTTTGAAAAACAAAAATGATTTAGGTATGAAACAAACAATTGAAAATCAGTATGTTTCTGTGTTTGACCAAAACAAATTGCTTTTTTGAGAAAGCAACAAAAACAGAAATCAATTGTAATAAAGAATTGTATTGTGCTTGACCAAAGCAAATTGTTTTTTTTTGAGAAAGCAACAAAACAGAGATCAATTGTAATAAAGGATTGTAATAAAAAAAAATGCATTAATATAGTTTTATCTTTCTTGGTAAAACACCCAACCTTACGGATAAACAGTCAGACAAACTTAAGTAATGCACAAGTGCGTGCAAATGATTTGCAAAATTATAGAGTAGCACAGAAATGTACATTTCAACAGTATATTCAATTTAAAAATTCGTTTTTATGTTTTTTAGAGATTCTTCAGTAAATATGTTGAAAGACTTACCTCTTGGAGTATTTGATATGGTAACTAATCTTCAGCATCTGTAAGTATTGTCGACGCCACTGCTGTAGAACCAGAGGTCCTCGAGGGTTATCACCAGCTCAGTAGTCAGACTTTTCTTAAGACAATGTGTTCTCGTCTAGCAATGGATAACAGTGATTGTAAGAGCGCTTTGCCAGTTTAATTATGTTTGTTGACAATCCAGGACGTTAAAAAAAACATAGATGTAGCGTTGTTCGACCAAATTCGCTCAAACCGGAGACTTTGTCTCATGTGCATTTACTCCATTTCCTTTCATTCACCATATACTGGTGAACCAGAGGTCCCCCGAATGTATTAACCAGTCCAAGGTCAGCCACTGCTGGTGAACCAGAGGTCCTGAAGGGTATTAACAAGCCAAAGTTTAAATTCTGCTTATGGACCAGAGGTCCCTATAGGTATTCATAAAACCAGTAGTCGGACACTGCAGGCAGACAAGAGGTCCAAGAGATTATTCATCAGCCAAGTAGTCGGATTTTGTATTACATGCAATTTTATAGAAATTTACTGTTGTTCTGTTGTTATTAAAATTCAAACCATTTTTTTCAAAATACTGATGTTCCATTCCTTGTATTGCACTCCATGGATATCCTTGTTACTGGTTTTGCGTCCTTTTTTGATATTTTTGTTAATGAGTACATTTTTTCTTACTTTTTTAGATGAAAGCCTCCCATATTATTGTATTCTAATGTTCCTGATAAGAGATTCTTCCTTATTAAACGTAAACAGCATACCCAAAAATACTTTTTATTATCCAACTTGGGTTTATTTGTATTTTTCCAATACAAACGACAACGGGCTGCTAGATAACGTCCGTCCTGCTAAAGGATGTCGCTTAAACTAATTTCGTCGAAAAATACGCAGAACGTTTAGAACATTGTGGCTTTTTATACGTACTGCTGAGACATGAGCTGTTGAAATGGTTTTTTTTTATTTAAACTTATTTTATTCATTAAAGAAAAGGATTGGGCAACAGGCAAAGCCTATACAAGCCCTCTCCAATAATACATGCAAAAGGTATACATTGTACAAATTTAGATGTAAACAAAAACAAAAATACAAGCAGGAAAATTTACAAAGATGAACACTTGTGAGGCTCCTCATGGAGGTCTCGAGGAATCAGGTAATCAAATATTTATCACTAATTAAGTTAGTACTTGAAAAATAGGGTTAATTAAAAATATGGTAATCTTTAGTTATTTACATTTATCACAAAATATGATAATCAAATAATGAGAGTAGAATAGAGGTAGAATGGGGGTTGAAATGGTTAATCTGCAATTCTAACTGTAGTCTAGGTATTTTATTACTATGTCTCAATTTAAGGATAGCATTCATTTTATATATCAAAATGAACTCGAAATTAAAGAAATCACTGATACATCTTCATCAGCATCATACCTGGACCTTAACCTCTACATTGACAATTCTGGACGTCTAAAAACTAATCTTTACGACAAGCGTGATGATTTCGACTTTGTATATAGTTAAAATAGTTAACATCCCCTTTTTGAGCAGCAATATTCCAACATCTCCGGCAAATGGCGTGTACATTTCACAACACATTCGCTATGGCCCTGTCTGAAGTTTGTACAGCGATTTTGTCAACATAGCGAAATTACTGTCTCTAAAACTTATACATCGGTTAATTTAACTCACTGTTGCAATTGTCACGACAGAAGTTTTACGGTCATCACCACGATTTGACAGACCATTACAATGTTATTATTTCACAAATGATAATAGAGATCTTTGGATAGATCAAGAGCTTTAACGGACGGACTAACACCTACTGTGACAGAACTGGACTTTCAAGTGGCAGTGTGACGGCTGCTACGAGTGGAGAAGATCATGGGCACCTGATGATACCTCAGTTTTTGCAGTGGTTCAAACTTCTAGTGCTTTTAATTAGTTATGTGGCGCTCCTGTTCATTTTTGTTTATTTGTTTTGTATTGATTTTTTTCAATTCGTGTTGGATGTAAATTGGTTTGATTTTTGATTTATGATTTTAGAATCCCCCTTTCCTCGATCTTACTTCGGTATTCGTTGGCCGATGTAATGTTTTTAAGGGGGTCGACCTGGGGAAGCCTAAAATTTTCTTACCAATTTCAGTATTAAAACTACACATGTTCATGTCAATTTTCAGCAATTTTCAACAATGTTTACCGTCCCGTTTTATGTCTAGTGGTCATCAAAGATACCCTGTTTCCTCATATTATTTGGTCCATTCATGACTTGATTGTGGTCTAAAAATTGGTTCTGATTAAATTTGTATTTGATTTAAGATTTTTTCAAATGTAAATTCTGCAGTTTAGACATGTGTGAAAGTAAGCATGAATAATGATAGTAGATGTAACTAGTTTGAACTGAAATACATGGGTGTTCTGAACAGTATATGCTGAATTTTTTATTCTATTTTGATCACTTTTAAACACTTCTTTTAAAAAATGCTGTCGATCAATTTTCACCAAAAACTGAGAATAGGAACTGAACTTGTATATGTAAGATATATTAAGATTTTAGAAAATTCCACTTTACATTTCTTCTTAATTTAGAATAAAGTGGGTAAAAATCAATAAAATTGCTGAATCTGTGCTATAAATTACCTCGCTTGGAAGAAATCCGACTTTTACATATTTTCTTTACATGTTGACAGCATTGCAAAAATGTAGAGTAAAATGCACTCATTATGAATATATGTTGGGTATTTGTTTTCATGTCAGAATTATTTTTTATTTGCTGTGTGGAAATTTTTTTTACAATTTTAAAATTTTGATAATACCTATTGTAATGATTCTATTTGTTTGTGTAAGTAATAAAAGCGTAAAAAACAGAGTTATCTCCTCCTACCCCAGGTCTACGCCCTTAAATCAATCAATTAGCACTGTTTCACTATTTTTATTTGGATAAATGTAATTAAATACCGAACTTACTGTGAATTTAGTATAGATAAATTACATATCTTTAGTGAAAATTCAATCTAAGCACTTGGAAGACCATCAATTCAAAGATGTTTAAAAACTGATAGAGAACAAATATGATTTAAGTTATAAGCAAAAATCAGCTTTGCTTGAAGAAGGTGCCCCTTGGTTTCCAACAAAATCAGCTAGATAAAGAACTTTGCATGAGCAAAATTTATCAAAAATTAGTTAGAATTGTAAGTTTTCAAATTAAAATCGGATCTCCGGTCAGTATCCTTTGCAGTGAAAAATAATATCATTTTTTTCAACAACCCAAGAAAGTGGACAAAAGGTCGTATGCTGAATATGCCATTATGTTTAGCTTAGAATGTAAAATACGCAAGTATGTAAAACTGTGCTTTGTTTTGGGTCGTTTTAACCTGGAGATGGGATGTTTCCTCCTTGACGTTTACCCTATTTCCATTCTTTTTATATGTAAATTGTGATATAAAGCCGGATACAACTCTGGAATACACACATGGCATTATCGGTTTATCAAGAAAGAGAAAATGAATGATATCGTTTATATGAATATTTTACGAAAGGATGTGGGGTAAGGTAAATGAACATGAGATCATATCACATATATAAACTCCAACTGCAAGAAATTTTAATAAGTAGTATAGCAATTTCGGAAATTGATTCCTCATCAGCTTCACTAAAAACCGAAACAAAGGAAATCCACGATTGTTCAAATATTCATAAAACCAAACGAAAGCAAAATAATCGGTAATATCAAATATGACTAAGGACAAAACTACGATTGAGGAGTCAAACCTTAGTCTTATCATTTAAATAAATTTAGATAATAGTTATAAACAAAGTGTACACACGAGATAGAATCTCATATACAAGTTCATCATATCTACGAAAAATAAAGAGCATACATTTTAAGCACGGGGAATTGTTTCACCAACTCCCAACTTCATTAAAAGAGATATGTATTAGAAATTGTTTTTATTTGATAAAACAACAGTTTTCGTTGTAAGAATTTTACAACTCCTCCTTTAACAAAAGAAGACACATTTTTCATACCCAGAATATTTATTTTCTATACGTCTTAGTCGTCTTTTTAACCTTGCAATATCTAGATTTTTGTAAAATTTTTTGAAAACTATGGAGTATCTTATTCATGCAAAGCTCCGTCCTTAGCTGATTTGGCTTTACATTTAGGTCATATTGGGTATTTGTTCTCTATCAGTTTTTTACATGTTTGATTTTTAAATAAAAGTGCTTTTAGATAATAGTTATAAAGAAGTGTTTTCATGAGATATAACTTCATGTACTAGTACACAATATCTTAGAAAAATAAAGACCGTACATCTATAACACGGGGAATTGTTTCACCAAATCCACACTTCATTAAAAGAGATATGTATAGGAAATTGTTGTTGATTTGATAATACAACAATTTTCGTGATAAGGATTTTACAACTCCTCCTGTAACAAAACAAGATACATTTCTCATACTAACTTAGTCATTTTCTATATGTCTAAGTCGTCTTTTAAACCTTGCAATATCTAGATTTTTGTAAATTTTGTTGAAAACTCCTCATGCAAAGCTCTGTCCTTAGCTGATTTGGCTTTATATTAAGGTCATATTGGGTATTTGTTCTCTATCAGTTTTTTTAACATGTTTGATTTTATGGCCTTCCAAACATGTAGATTTTATCTGCACTGAAGAGACATATGTTGTCGAAATGCGCATATGCAGAAAATAAATTAAAAGTAGTATCGGTATTTAGTTATGTAATTCAATTAGTAAAAAATGTCAGTCCCATTTCCTTTTTAATTTACTTATTTTCGTTACTTCTCCGAAGACGTAAATTAATCAATTAGACATGTATACGGGGTAGAGTAAAGGGAAGAATTGGGCATCCATAAACCGGATTAACCCCTTCAGCTAGCTATTTCTAGTGCCGGCACAAAGTCCAGCTTTCCCGAGTTCTGTCGTTTCCTACGTGTGTCCTTTGACTTTTAATTGTTTTTTTTTCTTGTCCTATTTTCAGCCATTCTAAGTGTTTTCTGTTATCTTCTCCATAGTAATGATTTATATAATCGATATTTGTACAAAAATATATACAAACATATACAAAAGCACTGTCACTTAAACTGCTGAGTCAGGGATATGTTCAGCCTTTGTTACTTTCGTCCCTTCAGAAATTCTATGGCCGTCACCACGACATCATAGATAGATATGAAATGTCAGTGTCACAAATAAAAACTGACATTTTCAGCTAGATTCGCGTCTTCCCGGATTTGACATTACCGGTCTTGACTTTACCCTGGATTGACCCACTGACAGTGTGACGGGTGCTGTGCACAGAGCAGGACATGCTTACCCTTCCGGAGCACNTGATGTCACTCTTGTTTATTGAGAGTTCATACTGTTAGTACATTAGTTTTTTGTGTTGTATACGTAATGTTCTTGTGTTTTGTGGGCATGTGGTGTCTTTGGTCTTCCGTCTTTTGGTGTTCTTGCTTTTGCCTTGTCTCTGGACTTTGATTTGTGTAATTTTGTGCTTTGTTCCTTCGGTATTCTACTGCCGTTGTTTTGTAGCTTAATTATCAAATTTTTACGTATAATGTATAAAAAGTGCGAATGGAAATTTATTTTACAAATCATTCAGGTATAGTATGGAACGAAAATTGAAATTTCTGTTTCCTTTTGATAAATGAACTCATCGTTAAACTATCATAATATGAAAACATTGCGTTCATTCCTTATTTTGAACCAAAAGACAGATATTCAAGATACGTGTATGAAAAAGAAAGGAAATTTGGTAAAAGAGACAAGGAGACAACATCCCATCTCAAGGTTAAAACAACCAAAAACAAAGCATTTAGAGGTCACTGTACGTTCATCAACACAGTGATGAACCGCACATCATATAGCAAGCCCTGAATGGCCCTAAAAATAAAAAAGGTGAATAAATAAATGGAAGCAAACCATATCAAATAACATAATTATCAAGACGTTTGTGTATAGCTGATATGATTTTTTTTACAGAACACTTCAAAGCAACATGATAACACATTTAACAGTTGGAATATTTGATTCTCTGACGTCATTACAGATTCTGTACGCATTTTATCTTATTTAGGTTTTTTTTTGTTTATGTATAAATGCCAATTGATCTATAGGATTCATGTTATAAAAGAGGTATTTATGATCGAATTATTGATGACATTTGGCAATTATTGTGCGGTGTATAATTTCGGGGTTGACCCGAAAACCAATTGTATTCAAACTTGCAATATCTGAGAATTTTACAAAATTTTGTTTAAAACTAAGGAGTATTTCCCTCATGCAAAGCTCTGTCCTAAGCTGAATTTTGGCTTTTCTATTTAGATCCTTTTTGTTATTGGTTCTTTATCAGCTTTAACATCTTTTTCGATTAATGGACTTCCAAGTGTTTTGGTTCGATCTGCACTGATGAGACATAAGTTGTCGAAATGCGCATATGCAGAAAATGAATTAACAGTAACTTCGGTATTTTGTTATTCATATTGCACGAAATTGCGAGTGCAGTTTATGTACTACGATCGATAATATTTCTTATCTTATCTTGTTGTATGAAAAGCTAAATTTTTTGAAATGAACAAAAATATTTGTTCATTTTTTTATATCATGAGGTCTCAACTAAATGTTTCTGAATGCTTACTTTTGGTTGCTTTCCAAAGGAAATATTATATATAGTAAAGCTATTAATATATATCAAATAATCCGTTACTATCTGGTACTTGACGAAGACGTCATTTTCACCATTTACTGCTACAAAGAAGGACTTACTACCAACATTATTAAAAACAAAAGTATTGTTTGTTATATTTTTTGGTTCAGTTTGTACAAATGTTCCAATATATTAATTAACAAAACAAAGTAACATGCGATCTTAAAGATGGCAACAATAAGCAGTGGAATCAAAGATACACATTTACTAATCAAATACCGAAGTTACTGTTAATTTCTTTTCTGCATATGCATATTAACTTATCAATAAGAAATAAACAATAGATGTTAAGGCAGTTCGCCCATATTTTGGTTTTTATTTCGGATTGTTGGACTTTGTTGGTCTTATCTATAATGTTTTGCACATGCATGGTTCTCCTTTTTTCCATAGTTTCTTTTTATACATCTGTATTTTGTTTATAAAATGCCCGTTCTAAGTCGGGAATATGACGGCTTCCCAAAAATGTTTTGTGTCGGATTGTGTTTCCCTGATTCAGTCGAATGTTTTACGGATTTTCCTTATTGGTCTCTTCCTTTGATCGATTCGGACTTTTGCTGTCACTTTTATTTATTCTGTAATAAAAGATGGAAGGATATGAAGTAAATGTACATCAGACAAAGTGTTTACAAATACATGGTACATCCAATTGACTAAATACCGAAGTTACTGTGAATTTAAATTCTGCATATGCGCATTTCGACAACTTATGTCTCATCAGTGCAGATAAAATCTAAACGTTTGAAAGACCATAAACTCAAAATTGTTTAAAAACTGATAGAGAACAAATAACCAATAAGATCTAAATATAAAACTAAAATCAGCCAAGGACAGGGCTTTCCATGAGGGAGATACTCCTCAGTTTTAGATAGAATTTACAAAAATTTAGAAATTGTACGGTTCCAAATAAAATCGGCTTTCGGGTCAGCACCGAAGTACTGACTACTGGGCTGGTGAATACCCTCGGGGACTAATAGTCCACCAGCAGTGGCATCGACCCAGTGGTAACAATTGACTAAATACAGAAGTTACTGTGAATTTAAATTCTGCATATGCGCATTTCGACAACTTATGCCTCATCAGTGCAGATAAAATCTGCACGTGTCCGTTAAACTAGCTTTGGGATCCAGTGACCTGAGGATTTTACACACATACTGGCCTCTCACTGATACTGCCGATGTCTACTGAAATACATGACGATTCTTTACCAAACCCATTGGGAGTTTTGAATTTGATTTTCCTTCCGTAGTGCGACAGTGTTTTGCCAGCGGACTAGGCTCCTCGAGCTAGCCGGCAGTTTAGCGGCGACTCTTTGACCCATCTTTCAAAATTACGTTTTGTCCCCCCATTTTTCTTTTCTAGATTCCGGTCATGGAGTTAGTAGTCTACCTGTATAGGTTTTATTCGTATGTTTATTCTACGATAGGGAAACGGGACAGAGAAAGGGGAGGTTTGGGTACCCATAAACCGGTTTAACCCTACCGCTGGCTTTTGCTAGTGCCGGTACCAAGTCCGGCTGTCCCGAGTTCCTATCGTTGTTTATGTTTGTCTTTTGTATTTTTATTGTGGGTTTTTT
>MJUU01041593.1:39938-53319 GCA_002080025.1 Modiolus philippinarum
TAAGGACAGAGCTTTGCATGAGGGAGATACTCCTTAGTTTTAGATAGAATTTACAAAAATTTAGATATTGTACGGTTCCAAATAAAATCGGCTTTTCAAAAGCATTTCAAATAAAACTCCCATTTACATAAAGTCCGATTGATGTTGAAATTGAATAGTGAACATGATTCATTTTACACGTCATTTTTTATGTTTTATTATATAAATAGCGATGATTTATCGAGTTTTCTCAGTTAAATAAATGTCATAAATACAGGATTTCAAGTCACCGGATGACGTCTTAATGAAGCGACGTCACAATGTCTCTTCAATGTCGTCGTCAAGTAAACAACTGGCGTATTGACTAAAAAAAAGTAATCCGCATCTAAAATCTCGTTTTTTGAATAGAAAATCTATACAATAAAAAGCATAACTAATCGACCATCATGAATATCATAAAAACAAGTTCCGCAACTCGTCTAATCCTTCTGCGTTGTTCGGCACTCGTGACATTTGTATTGATATTCACGACGGTCGAACTCCCACCATCGTAGTTTGTCCTTAGCTATATTTCATATTACTGATTATTCGGATTTCGTTTGGTTTTATGCATTTTAACATTTTTGAAATTATGAATTTCCTTTGTTTGGGTTCTAGTGCTGCTGATGAGGAATAAATTTCCGAAATGGCTATACAGCTCATTAAAATTATTGCAGTTGGAGTTAACATATGTGTTATGGTCTCATGTTCATTTACTCCATATCCTTTTGTAAAATAGTTATACTATAATTATTGATAGCCTGGCATGGCTAGACCTACATGTTTATTGTATGATGTTACAAAACAGTCTCTCAAGATGTGTTGTAAAGTTTGATATAACTTGTTGGACATTAATACTTTTTTATTTGAATTTTTGCTAAAAACTCCAAGTGCAATAGACGTCATGATAAATCTTTAGAAGAAAACAAAAATAATCAATCGGTTCTGACCACAAAAACGCCGTAATACCAATAACTTACAGAACGTGCCTTAATAACGTAATACAAAAGTTTCTGTATTTTATTATTTTTTTTTAACATTTCAGCACTCTTCAAAGCAGATCAAATCAGAACATATGGAAGGCTGTTAACATAACTATATGCAAAAGCTAATAAAAACGGCAAGATTTAAATGAAAAGCCAAAACAAAAGTATTCATAAGAAGAAAATCCTTAGGTTTACAAAGAATTAGCCATCACCGAAGTACTGGCAAAGCACCTGTGTTAACAGCTACTGATTATAATGAAATTAACTGGTAATAAGAGTTCTTTGTTTTTTGCCAAAAATACACCAGCTTGACGTTTTTTTTTTCTTTCAGATATTTCAGTTCTAATATGCTTCAGCAGTTGGATGCTAGTATTTTTCACACGACGACATCGCTTCAAGGAATGTGAGTTATCATAAAGCGTTTTTAACTGTCTCATGTGTCTATTTTTTGCATTGGCCCCGTATAGATTTAAGGTTAGTTGTATTGGTCCCGAGGCCCGATGGGTCGATGGCCAGTACAACTGATCGAGAATCTGTGTGTGGCCAATACAGAAACAGACAGTTCATAACACTTTTATTAAATAATATGATTTTTCTCATTTAGAACTTAACAACACGTATAATTTGGTAATTATTTTGAAAATTGGGTGTTCAGTTTCCTTAAATAATTGTTATATATACAGTGCACCCCTTGTGGGCCCATGTTTGGAAATAAAACCTATGTTTTATGTATTCTGTACTCTTTGGCATCCCACCAAATATTTCTATGCTTATTGTACTCTATTCAAGAATCTAATTTTGCATGAAAGGCATGAAAACAGTTACGTTTCTCGGATTTTCACATTCGTTTGTTGTCGAAGTCAAATTCAGCCCAGCTTTACCATATTTACTGTTTACGTAGTAACGTAACCTTACTAAAGTTTTCTTGTGTTTTGAAAGATGGAAAGATGCAGAGTTTCAAGTTATAGATAGGAGTTATATATATTTGATTCTCCTATCAATTTTTATTGATCATTGTGTAGTCGTACATGTAATGATCGAATTCTATTCAAAGTTCGGGTTTCCCTTTTTTGTCGGTATAAAAATAGCTCGCCTAGCACATAACTTATGTTGTTTAATATATTATGCTAAAAAAAGGAAATAATATTTCAATTTTTGGCATGGTTAAAGATTTTATTAAAGTAATTATTTAAAAACCGTTACATTGTGAATATAATTTACCTTAAATAATCGCTCTCCAGTTGAACTCAATGAACCCCGTATTTGTCTTTGACAACAAAGAATTTTACTGTAATTTCCTGGTGCTGAAAAGCCGTATTAATATCACCGGGGCTAAGCAATCAGTATGACACATGCCACTTTTGCGATATTTGGACTGATTTTATCATGTTATTTAATCAAGTGAAACTACGCTTTTACGCATGATTTGAAATGACGTCTGGACGAAAAGGCATTTTTATGTCTTGCTTTGTTATCTCTCGATTTTTCGTAACAATACGTCTTGTTTCAATTGACAAGTACCATGGAGATTCAAATTAAGCAGGTACAAGCTAGGTTAACATGTGGTCCTGAGTTTACAGAAGCATTCAATATACTTGGATTATACCTATTCAAACAGAGAATTTCTTATATGGATATACTATTCATTCTTTCAAATTTTGGCATTTAGTTCTGCAATCTGGAAATGTAATTCTGCCACCTGTTTATAGTGCCAACACATCACTTTTTTACAATGCCAATTTTTCTTACATTCCACTTGAGGAGTTCCCTGTGTTTGTCTATATGTTGTAATCAACCACTAGCTTAAGACACTAGTGCTTTTGTCGGGCAAAGGATGACAGTGATTTTAAGATTACTTTTCCAGTGTAATTAATGTTTGTTGATAATCCCGCCCCAGGACCAGTAAAGACATCTTGACAATAAGCAAAGAATTCCGCTCAAACCGGTGCTAGGGGGCGTCCTGAACTTACTATGAGGTATGAACAAAGCTCATTGTTGAAGGCCTTATGGTGACTTCAAGATGAAGAACAACAATAAAAGCGTTGTTCTTTTGCTTGTTTTACCATGTATTTTAGAGACTTTGTCTCATGTGCATTTAATCCATATACTTTCATTCATCATTGATTATTTTTCCCATAGATTGTATTTTCTTTGTCGTGCATGTAGGCCACTTCAATGAATGAAATAAACAGGGTACATGTACAATATTTCATCAACCTCCGATTACATATTCAGGAATGGAACTCAAGGAAAACTTTAGAGTGAACTGTTTACCGCCAAAGTTGTGATGTTCATACATGTATATAAAAAATTTGCTCTTTGTTTTTAAAAATGTTTTGCTAAGTTGTTTTGTTAACAACGCTTTTCAAAATCAAAGACAATAGTTCTCAGTGCAATTTCAAATTTTCTGAGGCTCGAACTCCCTTGAGTTGATAAAATTGTCGCACCGAGCTTTTTCCCTGGCCTTTCTTTCTAGTGGACAATTATTTTATAGCATCTTTTATAATATAAGGCATCAAAATAAAGAGAACAGAAAAAAATAATAAATCAGTCTATGCTTTATTCTGTAATTTTTCTTGCGTATTTTTGAATTGCAAAACATAATGACATCATTTCTTGTGACTGTACAGATCTAGAATAAGCCAAGATTGTGTGAATAAAACACCACAAGAAAAAAATAATTTTACAGTGACATTTTTATATTTAATTAAAAATGTAATTATACGCCGTACGAAAGCTTGATCAGAATGTAAATTGTTAAGGTGGCTCATTTTTTACACATATTTCGGTTTATGGACATCCAAATGTTTTGATATCATCTGCACTGAAGAGACATAAGTTGTCGAAATGCGCATACACAAAATTCACAGTAACCTCGGTGTTTTGTTATATATATCACATTTTTGAATTCGTATCATATTTCGAAACTCCTCTGTTTTTTTCCAGTTCATCGGCCCAAAGACTTTTGTTCACGAACCCCTAATTTTTATTTCATAAATGTCTTCTATAGGTTAAATGAAGACACCTGACTGGTTTAAAAAAAAAATGCTTGACAAAACTTCCCAGCTTTTAGACAAAAATATTACTGATGTTTGACTAAGGGAAGATCCATGAAATCCATTTCCCGTCATTTTTTTTCTTTTGTATCTCCATTAAAAGCACGTTGACCTATGTATTTCTGTTTAGGATATCACTTGGTGTACAATGCTTCATCATTTAAAAAAAGTTTCACAAAATCCTTGATATAAACAACATCAGAATGGGCCTCCTGAAACATAATTACTTAGACAACAGATGGCAAAAAATGTGTTTATGCTGAGACTTCTCAGTTATTTGTTTTATTGAATAAGATACCAAAATTGTTTCAATTTGTAGATATCAAAATTGTTTCAATCTGTAGACATTATTGTGACACCATGTTGTTTATGTGGCCAAAAAGGGTCATCTACTTCTCGAAAAATTTACAAAGATTTTAAGGATACCTTGGAGTAAAGAAATTAATATTTTACTAATACCTGGCTAGGTATCGTGAAATCCAATATTTTAATAACAACACATCTCGCATGAAAACGCTGTCCCTTACATAGAAAATCAAACGGACATGCATTTTTGATATACGTTAAAATGTTGAATAACTTACTGCATCTAATAATAATATTTTTTTACATAGATTTCTTAGAAGAAACCCACTGAAGTATACTGATGTCAGAATATTTGGTTCTACACCATACAAGGAACTTAATGTGCTGTAAGTTTGGTGTCATTTATTTTGCCTCAATTTCTATTTATTTTTTATTGTTTTTCAAAATACAAGATTTTTTTTCTGAAATTAATTATTAAACATCCATATAACACATACTTTGAACTAATGATTGTTTACTTGTCCTTTTTATTGTTTACTTGTATCAGCTAATTGCGGCGACAGCTGTTCATGATTAAGAAAAGGTATAAGAACCTGCTTCAAAACCTGTTTGAGCAACAACAAAAAAAATTGTTTGTTTGTTTGTTTGTTTTTTTTTGTTTGTTTGTTTTTTTAAGTAACAGCATCAATGCTAATATTAAATATTTGAATGTTTGATCGTTGCCTTCAAAAGCGTGGAACCCATGTTGAAATGATGTCAATTGTAAAATCTCTACGTTGAATAAGAGAGTTGTTGTCTAGGAAAAATGAGGAATACTGCTGTTCATTGTTGTTGTTTCCGCTTTCCCTCCATAATGTGGGAAAGAAGATTTCCATTATATATTTGCTTATTTAATGCTGTTCTTGTCTCTCCTTTTCATCTAAAACACGCGCAAATATGATTAATCAGTTTAATTTTTTCACTTTGCAACTTATCTCTGTAGTTTACAGCTTATAACAATATGCAGAATCGATATTTTATTCCGGCAAACAAAGCAACAATTTATTTTCCGAATTTTGCAATCGGGTAAGAGACCTAATGTCACGTGCTATAAGGTGCCGAATTATTACAAGCTCTGCATTGATAGAGTAAATCAAATTTTCTGTTATATTGTTAAAGCTTATTTACATAAAACATGTGTTAATTTACACCTATTTCCAGATACAAAGAAATCTAAATAGTAAGATGTCAATTTACGGATCTTTCGATTTACGATATTCCAGCCGGCTGTGTGACGGGTGCCTTTGGGGAGCAGATCGTGCTTACCCTACGTGCACCTGATGATACCTCAGTTTTCGTTGGGGTTCACAGTGGTAGTGCATAAGTTATGTGGCCTTCTTGTTCATATTTGGTTATTTGTTTTGTCTATTTTTTTGTTATACTTTTTCAATTCGTGTTTCTGTTAATTGCCGTGATTTTGGATTTATGATTTTAGAATTCCCCCTTTCCTCTTTCTTGCTTCGGTATTCGTTTTCCGATGTAATCTTATATTTTTGCTATCTTATCTCGAACTTTCTTACATAACTTATTACAAAAGATTTGTTTCCAACTAGCCGCAATAATTCATCGACATTGCCCATTAATTATTTTTTAATTATTTCTTCTCTATCAGTTGTTTTAACATATTTGATTTTATGGTCTTCCAAATGTTTAAATCTTATCTGCACTGAAGAGACATAAGTTGTCGAAATGCGCATATGCAGAAAATAAATTCACAGAAACTTCGGTATTTAGTTATTTGTTACCACTAGGTCGATGCCTCTGCTGGTGGACTGTTAGTCCCCGAGGGTATTCACCAGCCCAGTAGTCAGTACTTCGGTGCTGACCTGAAAGCCGATTTTATTTCTAATCTTGCAATATCTAAATTTTTGTAAATTTTGTTGAAAACTAAGGAGCATCTCCTTCACGCAAAGCTCTGTCCTTAGCTAATTTTGGCTTTTCATTTAGATCATATTGGGTATTTGTTCTCTATCAGTTGTTTTAACATATTTGATTTTATGGTCTTCCAAACGTTTAGATTTTAAATGCACTGTAGAGACATAAGTTGTCGAAATGCGCATATGCAGAAAATAAATTCACAGAACTTCGGTATTTAGTTATTTATTTACAATTTATACTACTAGTAGAGCTATAATGGCAATCTAGGCAATACTTAGGAAATAAATTATTGCAAGCGGGCTCTATGCGAATTGGAACATGAGCAAAACTTTTGTTTATTTATATTTTATACCGAGCCATAGCCACTATATCGCTATTTTTTCAGATTTTATAATTTTGATTTTACTTTATTGTCAGCTCTGTTTTTGTTAAGAATTCTTTTTGCCCTCTTTTCCTTATACGTGCAATATCTAAATTTAGAAAAGTAATTAAAACTAAGGAGTATCTCCCTTCCATAGTTCTGTCCTTAGCAGATGTTATTTTTTTCTATTTAGATCCTATTAGCTTGTACACATATTTTGGTTTACAGATATCCAAATGCTTTGATGCGATTAGCATTAAAGAGACATAAGTTGTCGAAATACGCTTATAAAGAATCTATATTCAAGTCAACTTTGGTATTTTGTTAGTTATTTCCTGAAGACTTTATATTATCTACTCATCCAGAACATGCTTGCTGTCTAACTTCCTTTACTCGGTAGCTTCGAGACATCTGAGCCTACTCTCTTTGAATATGAATTAAGAGATTGGAAAGCATCAAATATTTTATGGCGTTCCTAAGTAAGATAAGCAAAGGGACTATCCGTTTTTATTAAATTCATAAACATTTAATTGCGTGTAAAGCCATCCTCTCTGTAATTATGTCGAATTGATATATTTATGTCGATTTTTCTTGCATAACATTTACATATATTCATCAGTACAATGAAATGAATTTCAGGGACTGGCAAGAAAACGAAATTGAAGTACTGTGTGCTGGAATATTTAATTATCTTGTGAATATTCAGACGATGTATGTATAAACAAATGATGGTGATCTATAAAAAGGGTTTTAAAACTCTGTTTTGATGTTTTTCAAATAAATTGTTAGGGCATTTCATTTTCATGAAACATACTTGCAGTTTGTCGATAAATACATTTACATCGAACTAAAACGAGGCAAAGAATGTCCTTATAGAATAATTGGACGGCAAAATAATGTGATAACTGAAATATGAAATCTTAGAGGTTACATATTTGAAAATTAAAAATATTGGATCGAAAATAATAATTATTCAGATATCCATTTGCATTCAAAATATTCAGAAATCAGTATCGGTTTGCTCATTTGCATATTATGATAAATTATTGCTGGATCAAATTCGGGTATTAGAATCCCCGTTGAACTGATAAGAAAAATAACGAAAAACAGCTATATTTACTTAAAAAAGGTTGTAGATCAATTGCGGGGACACATTTTGACAGAACATTCAGTAATAAGTCTCCTAAGTCCTACCAGATTGGCCTCGCAGATAATCTCGAGGTTCCTCAACCTATGAAAATTTGAAGAGTGAGACCTTCAACATTTCATTATAAAAGTGGCTGAAAACTTCCATTTCTCCTACTTCGTTGCCAAAAGGTACCCACAAAGGCATTAAAAAAGTGGGTGGAAATTAAAACTTCGAATCGCACATAAAATGCCACAACAAACCTTATTCGTGTAGGTTTTAAACTCGAGGTTCTCAAGGAAGGTAAATATGCATCGTTTTCAAAACGTATCAATTAGAATTTAACTCTGGCGTTTTGTTTTGACGTAGAAAACGTCATACGGAAATGTAAAGGTGAGTTTTAAAAAGAAATCGATACGGGTAAACCATATAATCCGTGCACAGCATTACAGGCAGCTGAGCGAGTTCAACGGTTGTTTAGGAAGCCATCTTGAATATTATAATGAATATATATTCATGAGAAAAACCGACCTTCACTTCTGAAAATTTTGAAAGAACATATAATAGTGCAGCAGCCAAGTCGATAAAAGTGGCTTAGTTTAGAAGTTTAATGCACTCACCTAACACACAGCTAGTTTTTGTACATGTTAATCTCTGATGTGTCTACTTTCATTTTCAACAGGTCGTCTATGATTCGTACGGCACGATTTTGTAAAGTTCTCGTTTAAATAGAGAGGGGGTAATTTACACTTGTTTGGTTCGCAGTGATTTTAAACCTCTACGATCTTATGTTATAAATGTTGCAACATATTTTATCGAAAAATATGAATTATTTATATCCTATTTTTGCAATTTCAACATTATTAATTCGCATTTGATGTTTTATATTTCCAATTTTTGTCTCGACTGCGACGAAAGCGAGACATAGGTACTGCTTTTCGATGGGTTTTAGTAACGTTGGCGTCGTAAAGTTTTTTGAACCCTAATAACTTTTAAAGTACATTAATTTTATGTGCCATCTTTTGTCCAAAGTTAGCTTATGATGTAAGCGTTCCAGCATCTTATATTTCAGATGACCTTGACCTTGTCTTCATGCTTCAATGACTTCATAAAAATTGCGAAATTGTTTCACACACAAGATGATTTCTCTGCATTTGTAATACAAAGATAGATTATAGTCAATGTATTGTAGTATTTTAGTGGGTACACTTGTCAGTTGACCATGGCCTCATTGCATTGTTCAGTGACTTAGTCAATTTTCCGACATAGTTTACATTCAAGTCAATTTCTGAGGCATTGTAATGTAAAGACATACTTTATTTTTATCTATTGCTACACCTTGGTGGGAGCATGCCAGTCTGACACCTGTCATGAAACCTTTACCTTAATTTTAGGATTCATTGACTTTGATCACTACTTAAATACTTATTTCTCTGTAGCTATAACACTGAGAAGCATCGTATTTGGTCTGTTGCTACATCTAGTGGGTGCTTGCTAGTCTGAAACCTATGTACCTTGACCTCAATTTCAGGAATCATTGATTTTTTCATTTCTCCGTAACTAAAACACCAACAGGTATCACATTTGGTCTTTTAGGTGGGCACACGCAAGTCTGACACCTGTCATGGAGAATTAAAACGACACGAAACTTCACACAATTGCCAAAGCGTAACGTGTGAGTCATATTTTAGAAGTAACTTATAGTAATCTTGACCATAACATTGAACATTGTATATTACAAGATAATTTTTTTTGGAATGTCCTGTACCATTCGTGTTTTAAAAGACGACGGGCCCAATGATGCAGTATTTGACAAGATCGTTGGCAGCATCAATGATGATCTTATGATCCACAAAAAGGCATTTTCTTTGATAGAAAAAAAAACATTCTCTCGACCAATTGACATTACACCTCACTATCTTGACTTCTTTCTTTCTTGAAATGAAATACACAGCCGATCTTGGGTAACAGGTTGGAAGATTGAGCAGCATCAAAAGCAGTTGAAGGTTAATTCCAATTCATGACATATTCGATCAATTGTCTCCAATTTTCATAAATATTCTTCCTATTATCGATGAATTATCACGCTGTGATACGACCTCCGAATTTGAGGAATACGATTACAAAAACAGGAAAACAGCAAACACCTACAATGGCCAGGAACTACAATCACATGCCACAATCCACAAGCAAACTGCACCAGAAAAACAATAATTAAAACAAGAGACAAACATAAATAACGATAGGAACTCGGGATAGCCGGACTTGGTACCGGCACCAGCAAAAGCCAGTGGTCTCCGCTTTTCTCTATCCCGTTTCCCTATAGTATCATAAACGAGTACGATTGTCCCACACAAAAGACTAAACTTCAGTTCGCCTTCCTCCATGTGAGGCAGCTTTTACACAGCATGTCTTGAGATCATCATTTCAGACAAAGGTTTGAAGTCATCATGTCTACCGAAACCTCCAATTGATCAACCGCTATTGTATGGATGGAGAGAAGGAAAGTTTGGTCTTTAACAAGTTTTATTTGAGTGAAACTTTTGTCCGATGTTTCGCAAGACTTGATATGTGTATGCAAGGGAAGGTCTGTTTGCTCCAAAGAGTGCATTTGTGTCGCGCAGAACTTATCTTGTACTGAGCTGTGTTTTTGTCAAGGAAATGAATAGTCTTGTAATGCTTTTATCAGATTCCATGAGACCCAAGACGATGACAATTAGTTTTGGTGTGAATACAGATTTATGTATGTCCATGCAGAATTGTAGACACAAGAATTTAAGTGAAACCGATAAATCGCCCCCAAAACACATTTCTTGACTTTATAATTCCTTGTGTTTCTAGCTTTGTTAAAATGGGTTTCCTAATTAAAATCATGGAGGGGGTATCTTATTTATTTATTCCTTGAACTTCATCTTGAAATTGACGACAGAGGTACACTACAAACTAGACTATATGACATATGCGATTACTTTAGTTTTCCACTAGCCAACTTCTCTTTTCTTTGTAGCAACATTTCGGCATATGAAGTTTACATCTCCCAAATCATTCGCTACCTAAGGGCCTGTGGTCGATACATTGACTACCTTGATAGAGCTTTGTTGCTTACAAACAGGCTACTTTAAAAGCAAGGATATGTTACCCATAACGTCAAGTAACTTCAGACCTTTTACGGTCGACAACACGATCTTGTAGACCGCTATGGGATATCTGTTTCCCAGATGAAAACAGATCTTTCTCTTTACCACTAAAGTTTGTTTTTCTTCTACAAGATTTGACTTTACTGCCGGAGTTTACATGTTCAACACTGTGGGTGTCCTATAAGAAGCAGGAGATGCTTACTCTACCGTTCCACCTGACCATGCCAATGGTTTTTGATTAGGTCCGTGTTTTTTTTTATTTTTGTATACATGTATGTGTGTGTCTTTATTTTCTTTTCTGTGTCGTGCTCATGTTATGTCTTTGTTTCTTTGTTTATCCGACGTTGCAATTGTTCTTGAATTGTTCGTTTTAATTTGACGTTTCGGTTCCCCCTTACTTTATTAACAAAAAATCAAAAATCGTTATTCGTAATTAAATATAATATCGTACTCCAAAAAGGTATTATTGTTTTTGACGTCATGTTTACGTCATATTTCCAGATTCGGTTTGTTCCTGCTTTTAATTCTGTGACTATAATAGACAATCAAATATTTCATATAATTTTATGTAAGTTACAATATATTTTGTGAAGTTATTTTTTATATTTTTAAAACTGTAAATAAAGACATTCTGATGGTAGTGATCATCGATCCTGCTTTTTGTCTAAGGGTGCCATGATATATTTTGACGACCTCAATAAAATGTTCTTTGGTGTCTCTGCTTTGAAATGATATATAAATCAGGTTTGTTTTCGATGAGTGCATTTAATCATTTTTGACTAGGCCTAGCTGCTGCACTATAAGATATTTAACAGCTTACCAAAAATAAAAAGAAGAAGGAAAGAAAAAAGAAAAAGGAAAAAGATAAACTAAAAACAATTCTTTCAGCGGAAGATATGAAAAAGAAAGGAAATGGGATAAATTTCAAGGAGACAACATCCCATCTCCAGGTTAACACTGCCCAAAACAAAGCATCTAGGGTTCACCGTACGTTCTTCAACAGAGTGAGGAACTTCACACCATATAGCAAGCCCCTTAATGACCCCCAAAAAGTAAAAAAAAGTGAATAAATCAATGGAAACAAGCCACATCCAATAACCCGAATATAAAAAAAAACTAAAATTTTATAAGAAGACAAGGACAAGCCAATGACCAACATATTCCTGATTTGGGAAAGGCGAAAAAAATTGCGGTGGGGTTAAACTCGTTTTGTTGGATACATACAGATTTACTTCCTTATCTTTCTCAATACATTTCTATTTTGGTAGTTGTCACTTTAACTACCAAATACACAAAGAAAGGATATGTAGTAAATGCATATGAGACAAAGTTTCTACAAATACATGAAAAACCAAATAAAGAAACAACGGTTTTACTGTTGGTCTTCATAATGAAGCCACCATGAGGCTTTCAACAATGGGCTTTGCTCATACCTAGTAAGTGAAAGACGGCCCTAGCATCGGTTTGAGTGGAATTGTATGCTAAATGGCAAACGATGCTACATCCATGTTGCATTAATAAGTAAACAGTTGTCATAGGGGAATATCTCATCAGTAGCATCAAATAATACTGAAAGCTATAATAAAAAAATTAGTCAGAAAAGAATTACTCATTACCAAATCCAGCACCAATTAGATCCCTCTAGTGCCACACATGGAATGAAACTTAAAATAGTTTTAAGGAGTTGGATTTTTGATAACACGGTAAGTTTCTATAAAACGCAAAGTAAACAAATAAAATGATTTGCTTATTTCTTAGTATGTATGATTTACAGAACAATATCCACGCAATGAAGCGAATGTATGGCAAAAACAGTAAACGTTCAAATCCTTCTGAATCCTTCAAAAGTACTGTTATGTATCTAATGGTTTTAAGTAAAAAATACCTGTCGTACATCGTTTTTGAAAGCAAATCAGTAATAGATCTAAAGGTAGTTTCATATTCATTGCAAAGCAACATTTTCGAATGGCGGATATAATAAAATGAAGGCCCTATTTAGATAGAAGGGAAACCAAACGTGTATATACATATGTAGAACTACACCATTGAGTACACCAGAATCGTATTGCGAGAAGAGTAAATATGTGAAATAACAAATTATCGAAGTTACTGTAATTAAGTGTCTGCATTTCGACAACTTATGTCTCTTCAGTGCAGATCAATGTGATTCCATTAACATGTTACCGATAAGACAAAGCAGCAGTAAAATAGAAATCAATGGAACTGAAATTTGAAAAATATTGATGTTACTACATCAAAGTTCTGTACAATCATGTTCGTTCTTTATATGAACAGACACATCATTCACATGCTACTACATTGCACCCTTACAAATAAGGCTTTATTATAGGCGATGGAACTATAATGATTGCATAATTGAAAAAGAAGTAAATATAAATTAAAAAAAAGTTGGAATAAGACAAAAACTTAAATTAAAAATGTAATAAAAGGGATAAAAGGAAACATCTACAAAA